>BQNB010019758.1:23804-66395 GCA_026074375.1 Tanacetum coccineum | reverse complement strand
ACCAAAGATGAGGCTCCATATATGATCATCAATTTCATTAATCAAGTTCAACGGAATCTAAAGGCTCAAATTATGAAGATCTGAACTGACAATGGAACTGATTTCAAAAACGAGAAATTGCGATCGTATTATGCAAACCTTGCCATTGTACATAATACTTCAATTGCTAGAACGCCTCAACAAAATGGTGTTGTTGAACGTAGAAATCATACACTCATCGAGGCTGCACGAACAATGCTTATTTTTTCTAAAACTCTATAATTTCTTTAGGCCGAAGCTATTGCTACTGCTAGCTTTATTCAAAATTGATCTATTGTACACACAAGGTACAACAAGACTCCTTATGAGCTGATTCGAGGAAGAAAACCCAATGTTCAATACTTTCATGTGTTTGGATATCTGTGTTATCCAACAAATGATCATGATGATCATGGGAAAATGAAACCGAAGGCTAACATTGGTATCTTTATTGTCTATTCTAAGTCATCATGAGGTTTTCGTATCTATAACCGCCGAACCAAAAAGATAATGGAAACGATACATGTCAAATTTGATGAACTCACAACAATGGCTTCTGAATGCAACAATTCAGGACCCGGTTTCAACCGCTTAAATTTTCAAGATTCATCGAAAGATTCACAATCAGTACCTTCAAACACAGACTTGGATAATTTGTTTGGTCCATTGTATGAAGAATACTATGAGACGAGTACTCCAAAAGTATCAGATAATTCCGCTGCAAATACTCTTTATCACAAAGACACTCCTTCATCATCGTCAATTGTCATTGAAGAAGATGAAGCTCCTCAAATAGTATCTTCGTCAGCCGAACCAGTTGCCACTAAACCAAACACTCCAGTCTCGAATGAAAATGTTGATGAATTAGTTCAAGAAGACGTTGCAGAACTTGATGGAAATATTTTTCATAATCCACTTCACACTCCTGTGTTTGAAGAAACTAAGTCATCTTTAACATATCAGGATTCATCAAATATGCACGAGTTTCACCAAACACATTGCTCTACTGATAAGTGGACTAAGAATCATCCAATGGAATAAGTGATTGGTGACCTCTCAAAACCTGTAATGACAAGACATAGACTTCACACTGATACTGAAGTGTGTATGCACGCATTGACAGTGAGTACTACTGAACTGAAAAACATCAAGGAAGCTATGTTTGATCACAGCTGGATTGAATCCATGCAAGATGAGCTGAATCAGTTCAAACTCCTTGATGTTTAGGAACTTGTCTAATGTCCTGTTGGCAGAAACATAATAGCAGTCAAATGGCTTTAGAAAAACAAGACCGATGCTAAAAATACGGTTATTCGGAACAAGTCTCGTTTAGTTTCCAAGGGATATGGTCAAGAAGAGGGTATCGATTTTGAGGAATCTTTTGCACCTATTGCAAGACTTGAAGCTGTCAGAATCTTTGTGGCATATGCGGCTCACAAGAACTTTCCTATCTACCAGATGGTTGTCAAAATGGCATTTTTGAACGGACCACTGAAAGAGGAAGTTTTTGTACGTCAGCCTGATGGATTTGTAGATCCAGACTTTCCTAACTACGTATATCGTCTTAAGAAAGCTTTGTACGGTCTCAAATAAGCCCCTAGAGCCCGGTATTACAAGCTTTCCTCATTTCTAATCGATCACCAATTTACAAAAGGTATTGTTGATCCGACATTGTTTATAAGAAGGCACGAGGATGACATTTTACTTGTTCAAATCTATGTCGACAACATAATTTTTAGGTCAACAAATCAAGTCTTTTCAAATAGATTTGCAAAACTAATGAAAGATAATTTTGAAATGTCAATGATGGGTAAAATGAAGTTCTTTCTTGGTCTTCAGGTTCATTAATCACCCCGAGGAATCTTCATATGTCAATTACAATATACTATGGATCTTCTTAAGAAACATAGGATGAAAAAATATGATTCAATTAGTACACCAATGGCTACTGTCAAACTAGATGCAGATTTACATGGTACCCAAGGTGATCAAACTAAATATCATAGTATGATTGGGGGACTTATGTATCTCACTGCTAGTCGACCAAACATTTCCTTTGCGACATTCGTATGTGCACGCTATCAGGCACGCCCTACTAAAAAACACCTTAAAGAGGTCAAACGGATCTTTCTTTACCTAAGACAAACCATTAACATGGGTCTATGTTACTCGAAGGGCTTCAGGTTTGAACTAATTGCATATTCAGATGCAGACCATGCAGGGTGTAATGATGATTGCAAAAGCACATCTGGAGGCATTTAATTTTTGAGAGATAAGCTAGTCAGTTGGTCGTCTAAAAAGCAAGATTGTACAGCAATGTCAACTACAGAAGCTGAGTACGTATCTTTATCTGCATGCTGTGCACAAGTCATTTGGATGAGGACGCAACCGCTAGATTATGGATTTCGGTACAACAAGATTCCAATGTATTGTGACTCAAAAAGTGCAATTGCTATATCTTGCAATCCAATACAACATTCACGTACAAAACACATTAACAACCGTTATCATTTTATCAAGGAGAATGTTGAAAAATGTACCATTAAACTTTACTTTGTCGGGACAGAATATCAACTTGTTGATCTATTTCCTAAAGTCCTTCCTAGAGAAAGGTTTGAGTATTTAGTTTACATGATTGGTATGAGATGTATGACTCCAACTGAGTTGAAACGTCTGGCAAAGTTATCTTCTTGAATGAAAGATCATACATCAAAAACCTTTTGTAAATAAATTCAAAAACAAAATTAAAAATGCAAAATTAAAAAAAATAACAAAAATATTATTAGGAATACAAAAAGTATTGGTCACTTCTATTATATCGTTAGATAGCTCGTAAAGTAATATTTGAAAACTTAGTAAGCTAGTAAGCTAAAGACCATGGTACGCCCATGGTCAAAACCCAACCGGCCACATATATGTAAGTATATAAACCCTTTTCATGCTATAGAAAGGGTGTTGGTTGTTCATTTGTTTCACATAGTAATCTAACATTTCTTTCTTACTAAGTGTTCATCTAACCACCTCTCTTTCTCTCTTTAAACTCTACATAGAATCCATACCTTGTGTATGTTAAGATATCTTACAATTGGTATCAAGAGCCATGGGGTGTTTGTGAAGGTTTTGTGTGTGTAGTGTACTCGTGTATGTGGTTCGAACCAAGCAAAAGATCTTCATCATTTATGGGTTTAAAACCATAAAGTTTGCTACTTTATTGCTTATTTACCCTAGTAAAGTTTAGTTGTACAAGTAAATCCTAGGAAAAACTTCAAAATCTTGATCTTTTTTAAAAAAAAATTCAAAAATAAGTTTTTGTACTAGAATCTTGATTTCAAATTTTTCGTGTTAAAAAATGTTAAATTTTGTGTTTTTATGGTTCTAGTAGTCTTATATAGGTAAGAAGTACAAGAAAAATCGAGTAAAAACGTCAAAAAGTGAGTCTTTTAGAGATTTTTTGTTTTTGAGTTTCGTGTTCTTCCAGGCGATTTATACATGTAGGCGATTTATACGTGTCTTTCTAAGGCGAATTATACGTTATATGTCCAGGTGAGTTATACACTCAGGCGAATTATACATGTAACTTCTTAGGCGAATTATACGTACTCCTTGGGCGAATTATACGTTACTTCATCAGGCGATTTATACATTGTTTTCTTGGGCGATTTATACGTTGTTTCTCTTGGGCGATGTATGGACCAAAAGGGCTTACGTAAGTAACTTGAAGGACTGAAAATACCAAAACTGCAAACTCATTTTCGGAAGTATAAAAGTAACAGTTTTCATACGTAACCTCATCACTTTCGTAAAACACACAAAAAGGTTTCGTAAATTCTCTACACACATTGAGCTTTCGTAACTTAGAAAACACGATTCAAATCGTTTCATTGACTCTCTGTGATTGAAAAACATAAGAAACCATGATTTATATCATTTCTTTGTGATTAATTATTGTTATTAACTGTTGATATAGGTTTCGTTAAAATCTAGAGTTTCGTAAATGATAAGTGTAAAATACACATATTCATTTATGCTTAAAATAACCCAAAAAAACCCAAAACAGACCAAAAATGGCAAAAATATGCTTGTATTTGTGTTTTGTGTGTGCAGGTACGGATATATCAAAAATCACATGAAAACCGTCAAAAACAAGCAAGCACGGACACGAGAATCAGAAGAGTACAAAGCAAAGCCAGGAAAGTCAAGCCTCAGTCAAATCCAGTCAAACTATGGTCAATAAAAGTCAGCAAAGCCCAAAAATATTCCATTTTCACCCTCCAAGTTTCACTAAAGTCCAAAAATAGCCCCTCATCCCTTATTGGGCCCTTAAAACCTTATTGGGCCTGAAATACCCCAAATGGGCCTTGCCCGGATTCATAAGCCCAAAACTTTAGCCCATTTCCTTTTATAACAACCACAAGGGCTGGTTTTGCAATTTTCGAAAGTTATTTATAACTAGAAAATAAGAAAAGGAAGACAAGGGCCAAATGTGTAAAATCTCAAACCTATAACAGTTTTTAACTGTTAAAAAAAAGGCGCGAACCCTTTTACTGTTCACCCATCGTCCCACTTTCACCCCCATGGTAAAACAAAGGGCAAATGAGAATTAAAGGGTGCGTTAGTCAATTCAAGGAAGCTCAAGTACAATGGCAGGGTCAATTGGGTCAAATCAAGAGTCTCACTAGCTCATTCTCAATCAAAGGCCACGTCATCAATGGAAGAAGCACAAAGGGTGTGGGTTTTTGTGCTAAAACACTCACAAAAGAAGCACAAATGCATCCAAAAGAGAATGACACGCTGGCAATCTTCAGGTGTCCACACAATGATCAAACGGCCACAATTAAAGCCCAATGATTAGAAGAAATGAATGGCAGAGATTGAAGGATTGGAGAGCAAGGCAAGAGGGCTAGAATCTTCCCAAACGGCTATAAATAGCACTCACTCTTCACACACAAAAGGGGAGTATCTAGTTTTTTTACCCGTAGCTTTTAGGATAGTTTTTTTAGCTTAATTTTACTTTAAAATCTTGTAATTTCTTTTTTTTAAATATTGTAAGCAACTTTTTATTAATGAAATGCAGTGTTTTTAATCTCTCTAAATCTCTTTTATTCATCATCTCTCATTTTTCTTGTTTAGAATTAAGCTAAAAGCTCAATAAGCCCTTATAAGCTCTAATAAGCTCTCAAGAGTCTCTAAGCTTTTGATTTGAGCTTAATTAACCTTAATTATACTCTAAACCTATAAAATCAGTTTAAATTCTAAATACCTTTGGATTTGAACTTATAAGCTTATGGAAGGGGAACTAAAAATGGAAGGAATCCCCCAAGGACTTATACCCTAGCTTATTAATAAGCTAGGAGCTTGAAGCTGCCCTATTTGGGAACTCACTTGTCTAGCTAATAGTTTGTAGAGTTTTTCTCTTTTATTTTCCTTTTATGCTATGCTTTAAATAGTGATTTCATTGTTTTCGTAATATTTTAGATCTGCTGTAATTGCTTATTAAGTTTTGCTTACATTGTTGCTTATTTGGAGTTTAGTTAGTTAATTAGTCTCAATAGTTCATCTGTTTTTGACTTTCTTAGTTTAAATCTTAGTTTTTCATATAATTGTCTTAAAAACCTCTAAAAACCAAAAATATAGTAAAATAGCTTAAGTCTTAGATTATTGATAATTTAGTTGTTAATTCATGCTTATTAAAGTTGTTTTAATCTATTAATTGTCTGGTATTAAGCATTTGTTTAATAGATTTCAAATTTAGTAGCTTAACCAATCTGTCATAGTCTTAAAGGGGTGTTTGGTTTAAGCATGTTTGACCTCTAAAAGTCAATATTTCTTGTGCAATTTGTTTGAGTCAGCTGAGTTTTCATTTAAGATTAGTTTGCATTTAGTTTTTATAAGTTAGATTGCAAAGATTAAATAGATATGGCGTATTATCTTTATTCTAGCACCAGGGCATTTTTCCTTTGAAATTCACTTGTGCAAATTTTGATCTAAGCCCTCAAAGGCTTAGATCTTGCTTGTAGCTTGCTTACACACTCTATTTGAGTGTGTTTGAGTGTAAAGGATTTTCCCTTGGAAACCTGGCACTTTGGGTTTTGCCACTTGTGCAAAGTGCACCATCACTAAACAAAAATTAGTACTTGCTGTCCACACTTTTGTACTGCTACTTTTTGGCTTAATTCTTAGTTAAGTAAGAATAAGATTTAGAGGATTTTTAATTCAAGTAATAATAAGGTCTTAGTTATACTTAATATAGATAAGTCATTAGAATACATTTTCCTAGCTTATTTCCCTAGTTAAATTAGCTGTCAAAGTCACTAAAAATTCATAAAACACAAAAACAGTAGTTAGTTTTTTAAAGTTAGCTTTTAAATTCTTGTTCTTAGCTTATAGTTCTAGATTTTAAGTTTGAAATAGGTTGCTTATTAGTTGTTTGATAAGCTAGCAAAAGCTTAAGGTCCAAATTGGCTTATTGGGCTTTTTAGCTTAATTGGATTTTGTACCTTTAAGTGTTTTTGCTGAGTTTAGCATTTTCATTAACATTTTAAGTTGCTTTAAAAGTTTGATTCCAGCTTCTATTTCTTTTCATTTTTAGATTAAGCACATTATAAGCTTTTTAGAACACTTTTCCTTCTTGGATTTGAGCCTAGAATAAGCTGGTTATAAGCCTTTTAGTGAAAATAAGCCCAAAAGCTTGCCCACTGTAACAGCTTATTAATAAGCTGTTTTTGGGCTTATTTACTTAGTTTTAGGATAAGTCCCGTTTGTTAAAGTTGCTTAATTTTGTGTCCTTTTAAAGTCTTAGTATTTAGTTTTTTTATAAAAGTCAAAAAAATAAAAAAAAGCAAAAAGGGGTTGCCCACACTCGAACCCACGACCTTCCATACACAACACCAACACCTTAACCAGTTTGCTACAATAGCTCATCCATTAGCATAATACACAATCAAATACTAGTACACGTTTTCCTTTTCCTTTTTTATAAAAAGCCGTAGCTTAATAAGCTCTATTTAGTCTTTTTTCGTTTAGGCAATTTAGCTTTTTCTTATTTTTCTTAAATCCTCTATGTTTAAGACTTTTCCTGATTTTTTAGATTTTCCAGTTCCTATTTTATTTTTTTAATTAAAATCTTATTTTCGAAAGTCAAGAACTTAAAAAAAAAAAAATCAATTAAAAAATAGAAAAACGTTATATAAAAAATACAAAAAAAATAGTTTTTAGTTTTATAAAAATACTTAAGGTTTACATCCATGAAAAACTTTTCAAACACTTTTTAGAATCTTAAATCATTTTTTTAGCGTTTTTTTAAATTTTAAAATAGGATCTTAATAATAAAAATAGTTAAAAAAGTTTGTCTTTGCTTTAAAATATTTTAGACATTTTCTACTTAAAAAATCATTTTTCCAAATTTTTAGTACTTAATTTGCTATTTTTTAAGATTTAATTAGATTAAATTAGTTTTTAATTCATAATAAATTCAAAAATAATCAAAAAAATGTTTTTCTTTTTCCTAAAATTTTCTTTTGTCTTATCTTAGGTTTAGAATTTTAGTTTGTATTTTTAGGGGTTAATTTTAGTTTACTTGCTTAATTGTCGCGTTTAATTCATTTCCCGGTATTTGTTAAGTGTTTTAATTGTTTTTCATTGCTTGTTTTAATTAGTAGTTATAGACAACCCAATCAATCTTTGAACCCATTCAAATCAATATCCAATATCAAGCAAGGTTTCAATTTCTCAAATCATTGAGAAAACGACTCGGGAAATCATACTTCCTAGTAAAGATACGTATATTATATATTTTATATATATATTTAAAAGAGTGAAATTTCCTTAGGGAATTTTCTTAATTGCTCTTGTTGAAATATTATATTATATATAGTGTATATTCTCTTACGTATCAGTAAACATGAAAAGTGAAACAAACTTAAAATTGATTGAGGCAAAACATGAATAGAATGGATTGATCACTGAAAATATCATTTGTGGATTAAGATCATGAGGTTTCGTAACCTTGATAGGTTTCGTAAATTTGGGATGTTGCTTTCAGACATAAGAACAGTCTTAAACATTTAAATAAATGATAAAAAGCTGAAAAACAAAACAAATATCTCAGTTTATTATTTTTCATTTGTTAAAATATGTTTACGAAAGTAATGTTTCTGGTTTCGGTTTCATAAGGGCTTATCAAAGGGTTTCGTAAACAGTAATGGGCCAAATAGGTTTCGTAAATAGTATTTTGGGCTTAATAAATGGGTTTCGTAAGACCAAATGGTTTTTAGTTTGGGTTTCGAAAAAAAGTATTAATAGGCTAAATTCTTTTTTTAACGGATACTCAAATGAGCTTAATTGTTAGATTTTTGTCATCTTACGAAAACAAATGATAAATTTAGTTATTAAATTATATCTTTATATTGATAAATGGATCAAATGGTGAAGATTATGTCTAGTTTCGACCGTTTCTTGAAATTCACAAGATGAGGATTAAGCAATCTACTGACCATCCAGATATCGTATATAAGTATATGTTTTATATAACTAAATTTTTAATTCATTAAAGTGATCAATGATTCAAATGATAAAAAAAGAGTATGAAAGAGAATGAATGTACATGGTGATTTAATTGTCTGTGATCATAAGTTTCTCATGTATCAACAAAGGTAAAGGTTAAAAGTTTTGAAAAGATTGTTTCAAAAACATGTTCAAAATGGTTTATGACTATCTATTGTACTCAGTTGGGTAAATGGTCTAAGTCATGTCTGGTTTTGGCCGTTTTCTGCAATGAACATAATAAGGAGTGAGTGACTTAGTGACCATCCAATTGTTGTTACATTAGTGTGGTTGTATAATCATAGTTTTCAAACATCTTTAGAAAACTTCTGATTTTCAAAATGTTGTCTCAATTTCTATCTAAAAGCTATGTTTTTGTGTCAGAAAGTGGTACTCTTTTACTAAACAAGTTTGTCTTGTGAATATAAAGTTATACTCTTGGATTTATTAAAAATGGTTGTCACAAATTTGTGTTCTTGCCAAATCGATATTTTCAAAATCAGAGTATATCTTTATTATTCTTGAAAGAGTATCATTTTGCAAATGCTTTTTGGTGAGGAAATTTAAAATGGAAAGAGAGATGAAATCCATACGCGAAAAATCAAATAAAAGTATGCTCAAAAATAAATGTCCGAGAATACAAAATGAGATTAAAAGAAAAAGACGAATAAAGTAAATGGCAGGTGCCCGAAAAAGCAAGATTTGGCACATGAGAAAGAAAATGATCAGAATATGCTCAAAAATAATTGCTAGAGCATATAAAAATAGACAGATTGGAAAGAGATAAAAATGTTATATAAATGTGTACTACATAAAATTTATCCTATTTCACTAATCACTTCATGTCATACATTATTCCACATGGCTCAACAAGTAATTCCAGCTGCTTAGATTGTCCTACGATACCATACCATTAGGAGATGCAACAATTACGCGATGCTTTAGAGTATTCTATGTTCTCCTAAATGCAAGATCATTGGGAAAATTTTACTTAATCATCCATTGAGCTATGCTCTAACTGCTACTGCTGATGTCCTTGTTGTGTATCTACAACAATTCTAAAGGACTGTTAGCAAAGTGCATGATACTGAAGACACGATCAAGTTCATGATGGATAGTGAGGAATTTACTTATACTGTGGATATGTTCAGAGACACTCTTCATTTGCCGGTGGAAACTCTAAAAAATCCATTTGTCGCACCAGTCAACATCCAGACTATTGAATCTTTCATGAACATGGTTGGCTATCAAGGTGTGGTTGATAAAGTGAGCGCCTTCTACATTAAGAATCTAGTTCAACCATGACAAACAATGTTCAAGGTGTTCACCCGCTGCTTAACTACAAGAACATCTGGACATGATTAGACAAAGATTAATATTCTTCAATTGTTTCATGTTATGATCAACCGAACAAATATTAATTATGCTGCTTTTCTATGGTAGGACTTCATGAATAATGTGTTTCAGAAGAAGGAAGTCATCCAGTATCCTCAAGTCATCAAGCTCATAATTGATGATTTGTTGAATAAATTCCTAAACATTCCTCAAAGGATTGATGAGGATTATCATTCCATCAAGGATGATATTCCATTGGTTAGTGTATATACTACTGGGAATGTGCTTGTACGAGGGATGCTGATTTTGGATGAATTTCTGACAAAGGAAATCCGTGCCACTGATGACTACAGGGAGTATGAGATGGTGTTTGTTGGAGTAGATGTTCCAATGAATCAACCACAACCGGTTGTTTCTACCCAAGGAACGTATAGGACTACACCTAGATCCCATAGGACACCTACCCTTACTACTGCTAGTCCTCAGAGGAAGAAAAGGAAGCAATGTGCTGGAGAAACTAGTTCACTAAGAAAACCACTAAAAGTCACCGTCAAAAAAAAGAAACAAAGCACATCTTCAATTTCGCCTCCAGGTGATGATCGAGAGTGGGATGAAGTGGCTGAAGCAACCATTCTAAGTCTCACATTACACAAAATTGCTTTAGCTACTGAAGCTCAAGAAAATATTGCTAATGTACAAGAGAAACTGGATGAGGAGGAGATTGAAAAGATGGTTGAAGGTGACGAAGATGAAGAATCATACGCTAGTAAGTTTGCTGATTCCATGATTAATGATGATGTTTATGATTCCAATACTAGGATAGAGCCTGAGAGTCATAAGGAACATCTAAAAAATGTTAATGATGATGATGAAGAAATTGAGAATGAAATGAAAGATGATGAGATAGACAAGGAAGAGAAAAATGATGATGTTGAGAAGACGAATAAGGTTGTTAAAGAGAAAAATAAGGATGAGGGTGCATCAAGTAGTATGAATTTTAGGAATGAGAATATGCGGACACCGATTCCCACACCAACTAGATCCCTTAGGAAAGATTTATCTTCTGATAAAACAATTTATAAGGAATTGACAACAGCTGGATCACCAACCACTGCTACCACATCCAAAGATTCGTCTATACCTAAACGCAAGAAAAGATTTATTTCATACAGGACAAAGATTCTTCCAGTAAGTATTGCTAGCATGTGTAGACGACGTGGTAAAATTGGATCTCATATCAAAAACAAATTTATAACTCATGAGTTCTTTATGAGTAAGATTCGAGAATTTCTTGATCATTGCAACAATGTTGTACCTGAAATGACGATTGCAAAGACTAATGAGATGATCAAAAGGGAGATGCCATGTCTGGTTAATCTTGCAGTTAACAAGGATTGTGATGTTGATCCTATAAATGCATGAGAAATGATATCTAAAGAATTTGCTACTCATGGACCAAAAATAATTGAAGAACTATTTCGAAAGCACATGTAGAATACAACTCTTAACCTTTATCCAACAACAAGCTCATCAACTGCTCAAAAATCAACTGTTAATCTTCAAAAATAGTTATATTTGAATATGAGGACAAAACCTCAAGATCAAGCAGCTGATCTAAAATTATGGTAAATTTTGTAAGCCATGTTTAAAAAGCAATAACTTTTCACAAATCATGATGAACATTATACTAATGCTGATCCTCCTGAAGGGGGAGAAACATGGCGAAAATATATTTTGGTTATCAAAAAGCAAATGAGAAGAAGGAATCTTTTATGAATGGAAGACCAATTCTACCGACAATGAGGCGTCTATAATAATCAACCCTTAGGGGGAGATTGTTAGGTTTAAGAAAAGTGTTTATTATTATATGAATTGGTCTTTGTGTAGTTTTTTTAGTTTTATAGTTTTATTAGTAATTATAATGTAATAAAGTCTGTTTTGGTCAAAGTTAAGTAAAGTTGACCAAGGTTTAACTAAAGTTAGGAAAATAGAATAGAAACGACAATAAGTATAAATACCTATCTAGGAGAGGTATTTATACAAGTCTTTACATTTTTGTAATTTACTTCTCCCTCCCATTTCTATTTTCCCTTTTGGAATGAAAACTTTAAAAATGATAAAAAAAAAACTCTCTAGCTCCTCTCCTTTATTCTAACACTTTCGTATGATTACTACTATGCAAATATGACATATAACATTATATTTTTATTAAATACGTCAGTCATAGCTCGAGCTATTGCCAAAAATGGTCTCCCTAAAATTATCGGAATGCTAGAGTCTTCAGGCATATCTAAGATAACAAAATTGACGGGGAGGACGAATTTATCAACTTTTATAAGCATATTTTCTATTATTCCCCTTGGGTACTGGATGGACCTATCTGCAAGTTCTAAGCTCATTCTAGTAGGTTTGGGTTCCCCTAGACCTAACTTCTCATACATTGTATATGGCATTAAACTTATACTAGCTCATAGGTCCGCTAACGTATTATTAATATGTAAGTGGCCAATATCACAAGGAATAGTAAAACTCCCTAGATCTTTTTCTTTAGATGGCAGCTTGTTTAGTAATACGGCTTAGCACCTTTCGTTCATCGTAACTGTACAAGCTTCTTTGAGTCTGGCTTTATTGGTCAGCAAACCTTTCAAAAAGTTGGCCTACTTTGTTCTTTGAGCTATGGCTTCAATGAATGGCAAATTGATATGTAGTTGCTTCAGATTTTCTAAGAACTTTCGTTGCTGAACTTCTTCTTTTTCTTTTCTCAACCTGTGGGGAAAAGGAATCGACGGTGTCTGTATCTCAATTGATAGTTAAACAACTTGTTCTTTATTTTTCTGAGGTTCATCTTCAATAAGGACTTCTATTGGTGCAACTGGCTTGTCGTAATTGAGCACCAGAGGTTCTTTGGTATGTAAATTGGCATTGTCATCTTGAATACCTTGAGTTGTCATTTTCCATCTCTAGTAGTTACTCCCTTAACTTTGTTGTTTGATATTAGAGTATTATTGATAACCTTTGACAACCCATGCACCTCAAACTTGAGCTCGCTTAATGAATTGTTCCTTTCTTTAAACAAGAGCTCGTTAGATGTTTTGAATTCTCTGATGAATGCCCTCATCTCATCATGTTCTCGCTTTCCTTTGTCGATAAATTTGTATACCATTTCTTCTATTGTTAATCTTCTCTCAAGATAGGTGAACTGAAATGGATGAAATCTGAATGTAGTTCCTGAAAGGAAAGACATGATTTAAAGTAAAGCTATTCTAGAAAAATAAACTTGCAAAATTACTGAAAGCTGCAGCCAATATGTTGTATACAATTAGTTGAATACGTCGTATTGCTTGCCATAATGGATACGTTGTATCTGATAAGAAAATTAGATACGCCGTATTCAATTAAAGTTAATATTTCGTATCAGGTTATCGACCAGAACAGGGTATAGAAAGGAATAAAGCAAAAAAAAACAAAACAAACACGCAAACAAAACAAACAAATACACAAGTAAACGATAATAAAAAAATATACAGAATTTTACACTAATCTAAATTACATTAATTCTAGGGGTTAAGTTAATCTAGGGTTAAGTTAATCTAGGGTTAAATTAATCTAAGGTTAAAACCAAAATATTAAATAAAAGTAAAGATTAAACAACATCACTCCTCGGTAACGGCGCCAAAAACTTGATGAATCGTTGTGCGTAGGTTAATTTAGTTATCAAGTTTTACATTTATATTTTGCCGATATTACCTAAAAACAACACTCTAACGGGCAGTGTACCCGATCAGATGTAGCTTCGTTGGTAAGTAGGATGTCGTTCACTAAGAGCGAGAGCGTTAATCTTATAGTTCTATCATTTTGGTTACCTAAATTAAGTTAATTTAAACTATGTTAATTCTAATCTATGTTAAACCTATGCTAAACCTAGTTTTAACGGATAAAAAGGGGGGGTTTCGGTCTGAGAGACTGACACGGGTTTGGTGGTAACTTAAATAAATTTAAAACACAATAACACACGCAAGCAAATAATCAAAAGATAAAAGAGCAGTCTAGCCAATTATAAGAAAATTGTATTAACCATGATTAATCTAATTAAAACGCAGGTTCGTTTATTTTAGTGCAATGAGTGATTATCTCGAGGCGGCATATCATTCCAAGATTTAGTCGGTACTTCTTCCTAAAACCTAGACACGTAGAATTCTGTCACAATTAAACTCATCCGCATAAAGCATCCTATTTGCTGGTTATAATGTATCTTAGGAGATTAATAATGGTGATCTTATTAAACCCTAGCAAATCGGGACTTTACCCACTTACTGCTTAACAGGGTGGAAATAGGTCAAGGGGACAATGGGAGGGTTTAGGGGGTCTTGGTCAAATGTTGTAAGTCTTGACACAAGCCTTAAAGAGCTAGGTTAATGTACAAGACTCAAGTTGGTATGCTAGTGACTCTTTTGGTCCCCTAGTGGGGGTTATCCTAACCCTACAAATCAAGGGGGTGGGGTTTATGATAGTGCTTTGAATATTTATGTAAATATCTGGTGTTAAACATGAAGTAAATAAATGTGTAGTTTTATTTATAAATGTATAACTTGTAATGTATAGGTTTTAGTAGTTTTATTTTAATGTACCATATGACTTACCAATGTTTGCCTTGGTAAAGTTTAATAAACTTTGGTTATTGGCATAACAGGGTTATAATGTAAAAGCGTAGAAGAAGTTTTTGGTGGTCCGGAATGCCTAAACGTATTTATTGCGAAACGAAACGTTTTAAAAAAAAAACAGCAACCAATAAAAAAAAGAAAATAAAAGGCATATTATTATTTTTTGTGAAAAATAATAATTGCATACTTACGAAAGCTTTAATTCGTTTGGTGTCCGTTTACGTTAATTATTGATTTTTAGCTTACGCGATTTAACTTAACTATTAAAATTAAAAGCGAATGCGTATGAGAAAAAAAATAAATGGGGGAGTAAATTTAATACGTTTGTACATTATCAAAAAAATAATGATTGTTACATCCAGTATATGAATGACAGTAGATGATGAATTTTGAATTGCATTAAAACTACTCGATGTGTCACAAAACCATTTA
Organism: Tanacetum coccineum; assembly: GCA_026074375.1. Taxonomy (NCBI): domain Eukaryota; kingdom Viridiplantae; phylum Streptophyta; class Magnoliopsida; order Asterales; family Asteraceae; genus Tanacetum; species Tanacetum coccineum. The sequence continues at coordinate 51,408 of BQNB010019758.1, read as the reverse complement.
GCAAGTGACAGTCGATTGATTTTCAAATCAATTTCTATTAAATCGTAAGAGCAGTACCTCACTAGTTCATTCTTATCGTGTTATATCTTTGATACGTTTCGATAATGAAACAAGCTGAGTACGATGAATCAAATACACATGTGGTTAAAAGATTCAATACTGCAAGCAGGAAATCCTGTCAAAGCGAGCTTCTTCTAAATAATCTACCTAATCACAGTCATCCTCACGGATTCAAAGGTTAACTCCTAACCAAATCCGGGCGAATGACAAAAGCCATAATCTTTCCCCGTCGCTTTATTAAAAATAGTTTTAAGCAGGATACTTAAAGAGGAGGTGACGGTACCACTGAGTTTCTAGTTGTCTCAAAGATTCATAACCACAATGTCAAAAAACCCGACCAGACAAAATAAAAAGACATCATGAAAGCTCAATTACATGTATTCATAGACTTTCGCTACTCTGAAAGCCGTCCGTCTTTCTTGAAGTAACGAAGTATAAAGCAAAGAAGTCAAAGAATTTCCCGTCCACTGCTGATATCGAAATGTCTTTCTCGAATGTGACGAAGTGCTAAAGTTAATAAATATCAAGAAGGTGGTTCCACTCGCTTTCAAACATCAAGCTCATAAGAAGGGAAAAGATTACAATGATGACGAATAGAATTATGCTTGGTTATGATCATAAGAAGCCTAAAAAGATCACATAACAATCAAAATAAGATACAAGCTAAAGCCTAAAAAGTCATAAAGATTGCTACAATCAAGATATCACAGATAAAGAACAAGAATTAACAAGACTACGAGGCTAAAAGATTAGAATTCATTCATAGAATGTACAGATTTATGTTTTTGTAAATTGGAGTGACCTCCCTTTGGGGTGAGATTGTTAGAAAATACCAAAAAAGGAATCGTCACATCCACTGAATTTTACGTTATTCTAAACTTTATCCCTTATTGCCCTCGTAGACAACAACGTATTATTTATTAAGCCTAAGCAAACAGCCTAAAGATAAGCAAAGCCCATGGCCCTAAGCCTTTACCGGTCCACCATAGGTGGTATTTTATACACATCTCATGCATTGGAAAGGTGGTTGGTTTCGTTTATTAATACAAGTTTTCCATTTGGTTTTTTTTTTGTTATGTTCTTTCTCCTCTCTAAAATGTTCATCTAACCACATCTCACTCCTAAAAACCACCTCGTCTTTCTCCTCTTCCTTACGTTATTGATTGTTCTTACAAAGTGTGGGGGAGTGCTTCTCTCCATTTTGTTGTTTTTGTGGTGCCCGTTTTGCTTGCAGGATTCCCTATGATCGTGAAGACCACCGTGCTTGTTTTCAATCCTCCAATCCCTCAGTCTCGGGTCCTTTGCTTGATTATAACTTGGGAATCCCCATATATATATATATATATAATATATATATGGGGATTCCCAATTCTAATCTAAGCAAAAGATCATAAAAAAAAAAAAAAGAGAAAAAAAAAAAAAAAAGAAAAAGAGACTGAGGGATTGAGGATATAGAAACAAGCACAGGTGGTGTCTCACGATCATAGAGAATCCTGCAAGTAAAAACGAGCACCACAAAACACAACATGGAGAGAAGCACTCCCCCACACTTTGAAGAACAATCAAATAACATACATAAAGAGAGAAAGAGAGGTGGTTTTAGTGAGGGAGAGTGGTTAGATGAACATTTTAGAGAGAGAAAGAAACATAAAAGGAAACTTGTATTAATAAACAACCAACCACCTCTCCAAGGCATGGAGATGTGTATAAATACCACCTATGGTGGCCGGCTAAAGGCTTAGGCCCATGGGCTTTTGCTTATCTTGGCCTGGTTAGCTTACTAAATAATACGTTGTTGACTACGAGCTAGAAACGTAAAATACGTGGAGTGACCGATCCTTTTTTGGATTCCTAACAATCTCCCCCAAAGGGAGGTCACTCCAATTTACAAAAACTTAAACTGTACATTCTATGAATGTCTTCAATCTTTAGCTCGTAGTCTTGTTATCATGTTCTTTATCTTGTGAATCTTGATGTAGCAATCTTTAGACTTTTAGGCTTTAGCTTGTATCTTATTCTTGACTTGTATGTGATCTTTTTAGCTTCTTAAGATCATCAACCAAGCATAATCTCTATTCGTCATCTTGTAATCTTTTCCTTCTTATGATCTTGATGTTTGAAAGCGAGTGTAACCACCTTTCTTGATATTCTTTAAAACTTATCACTTCGTCACTTCGAGAAAGAACATTCGATATCAGATACGGAAACTTCTTTGAAATTCCCGATTGACTAAAGACTTCGTTACTTCAGAAAAGACAGACGGTATCGAGTAGCGAAAGTCTTGAAACATGTACTTTGATCCTTTCCTGATGTCTTTATACTTGTCCTGGGCGGTCCGGGGTCGGGTATGCACATGTTGGTTATGAATCTTTGAGACAACTAGAATCAGTACCTTCACCTCCATCTTTAAGTATCCTGTATTAAAATATTTAGCAATAAAGCGAGGGGACGAATATGCTTTTGTCATTCGCCCTATTTGGTGGAGTATCCTTTGAATCGTGAGATCGACTGTGGATTTATAGATTCAATTTAAAAGAATCTCTTGACATGATTTCCAGCTTGCCAGTATTGAATCTTTCTAACACAGTGTATTAGATTCATCGTAACTCGCAATGTTCCATACAGAACTATCAAGCTATAACACGATAAGAATGAACTATGAGTATACTGTCTACCGATTTCATATAAAATTGATTTGAAAAATCAATCGACGTGTCACTTGCTAAAGTGTTTTGACACATCGAGAGTTTTAAGACAATTCAAAATTCATCATCAACCGGTCAATTCAAATACTGGAATGTAACAATCCATATTTTTTGATCAACGAACAACGCTATTAAATTTACTTATTTTTTTTTATTTTTTTTTTCTCCATACCAATTCGCTTTTAAATTTTATAGTTTTAAGTTAAATTCGCGTAAGCTAAAAATCAATAATAACGGTAAACGACACCAAACGAATTAAACTGTTCGTCAAGTAAGCAATAATAATATTTTTTACAAAATAATAATAAGCCATTTAATATTTTAGTATTTAATTGGTTGCGTAAAAACGTTTTTACGTTTCGCAATAAAAATACGTTTAGCATTCCCGGAAACCACCAAAACTTTTTCTACCGCTTTAACAAATACCCCATGATTATTTGCCCAATACACCAAAGTTTATTAAAACTTTACCCAAGCAAACATTGTAATTCATATGGTACATTAAATAAACTAACAAAAACCTATACATTACAAGTTATACATTTATAAATAAAACTACAATTTATTTACTTCAAGTTTACACAAGAGAATACCATAAAAATATCAAAAGCACATCATAAACCCCCTCCCCCTAGATTTCGTAGATAACCCCCACCTAAGGGGACAAGACTCACTAAGCAATACCAACTGAGTCTGTACAACTACTCAGTAAGGCTTGGTCCCAAGACTTCCAACATTTGAACCAAGACCCCTAAAACCCACCCCAATGGTCCCCTTGACCTATATCCACCCCTTGGAGCTTAGTCCCTGACTTCCAAATTGTAAACTTGGAAGCAAGATTGATATATATATAAGCATGCACACTAGTTTTTATTTATTTTTTCTCACAACATTCATTTCCTTAGTCAAGAAAACTTCACAATTTCTTTATACTCTCTCCTAACAACGGCTAGAAACAACATACACACCCAATCATACAATTTATTACCACATATTAAAGTGACAACATCATATCAAAGGTAACTCAGGTGTTTTAATGGCCTTGGTTAAGCCTTTACAAGGATAGAAGTAAGAAAATGAAGGATTAGGGTTTTCATTGTGGATTTAGGGTTTCTGGTTGTGAAAGCTAGGTATATAAACTATAACAAGGGTTGGATTTTGTTGGTCATCAAAATTGCAATCATATTAAAAGGTTACCTAAAATCCTTTATGTCCATTACTCTATAATTTTTATGTGTTTACATGTTTTATATAACTAAATCAACCGATTTAGGTTTTAAACAAGTTACAAGGATAACTAACTTTGTGATTATGATTTTTAACTCTTTTTCATATGATATGTGATTTGTAATATCAAGGAATATATAGATTTTAATACGTTAACATAGTTTGATTTTAAGTGGAAAATGTTTAAGTAGATACATAATAAAACTAGTGAATAAAAGTTAATTAAATAAATTTATGATTTCATGTAAGATAAAGGCAATTGTGGCTGTATTAATCGTGGTTTTTAGAAGACAAAGGTTTTACATTTTATAAAGATAATACACCTCATGACGATTCCAAAATGATAAGAAACTCGAAAAACCAATTTATAACGAAAAATAATACACGATTTCAAGTTTACCCTTAATACCAGGTTGTTATTATAAAATAGAGTTTTATAAAAAGTTACGTTCATCAGGGACTTTTATTTAATAAACATCCATTAATATTGATAGAGCTTTTTAAAAACGAAGTAATGCTCGAAAGAATTGCTAAAAACGAAGCCAATAACAAATAAGAAACACATTTACAGATTTTCAACAACTAAAACGATAAAAATAAACTTTAGGGTTCTGTGTGAAAGTAAAAATTACTAATTCACCAGTTAAGTTCCAAATTATGAAAAATGTAAAAAATAGGATAACTCGTCTTAATACAAAAGCGTGGGCAGCAAGAAACGTCAAAATCGGGCTTAAACGCAAAGAAATGTCGTGATTTTACTAAATAGGCTATAAGAAGACGTTTTTACATAATTAAAACAAAATTTACCAAAACAATTAGATGGAGATTGAACTATATAACCTCTAAGTGAGAATTAATCAAATGCAAATTACTAGGAGTTTTCATAAAGAGAGCCTCTTATCGGGGTGGCGTATCAACGAGTTGTTGGATTACATTAAAATGTCTAGCTCCCATACGTCACTACATGACACTACTATGATAGTCCCGAACAATATAAGTAAGCTATACGACCTAAAAAAATCAAGTGTTGAGTACTTATACGACCTATATTGGATTAGGTTGCATTCGATCGTAAGCGTGACGCTTTTTCTATTGAGAATAACTTGTTGAAGACCATACACACTCAAGGTGAGTTCGTACCCCTTTTTCTACTACTTGCTTTATTAATATACGGTGGGAGATTAACATGCATGATTTCTTTGGACACAAGTTGTTTTCAAAACTGTATCTATTTTCCTGATTACATTTATTGCCTAAAGTTACCGTATTTCCATTTTAAGTCCCTTTTATCATGAACCGTTAATTACCTGCTGGGTATACGCTAGTGTTATGGATAGATCTATCGGGACTGACCATCCCCGTCTAGGCTGTGGTTTCTAGTTGACCATTGACGCATTTAACATTCGAAGAAAATTCGTAGGATGTTTGGCAGCATCTGTATTGAGAAAATTCGTAGGATGTTTTTGTAACATCTGTATCCGTGTTGGGGCACAAACCTCGAGTACTGGTTTGATTACAGTTTATTACGTTAAGGTTCGGTGTCATGAGCTTAGGGCAATAATACAATGTGTTGGACTATTGAATGTGTTTCATAGTCTACTATTACTTAAATCTTGTGGTCCACGCTATTTTTCCTGATTAAACCTATGACTTGGCACTCAACAATTTTGTTGACGTTTTAGCATGTTTTAATCTCAGGTGCTGAGGCATAAGCTTGGATGGGAGCCGTGACGGATATCTATTAGAGGGATTCTGATTTCTTAAATTCAATGAAACTTTTGTCTTATAAAATCTTAATGTCTTTTTTATCAAAACTATGGGACCTAACGTGAAAACTCTTAACTTTGTAATGACATCAATATGAAACTTATTGATTTAACGTCCGATATTAAGGTCCGTTTTCTATATCTTTGTTATTTGTACTTTGACTTTAGCACCCCAATGTTTACCTTCCGCAGTGACCTGATTATGGGGGTGTTTACATGTACGAAGTTTGATTCACTTGGAATCGCACCATCATTTCTTTTCAGTTGTCACAAGTTTGATTCATTTGAATCGCAAAAGTCACCTACCAAGAGCTTGTTTGATGTTGGCTCAAGCAGGATTTCCATCTTCATTGTGATTACTTGAGTATCACTCTGATGTTCTGGCAAAATCACAAGGATAATGTGTAGGACTCTTTATATATTTCTCGTTATTCACATTGTGTGAAATAGCAAGCATAATTTTGACAAGTGTCCTAATGAGATTTATTGATGACCTCTTTGGATCTAACTCAATAGTGCACTTGGTTTTAGGTGATCGTAGCTGGACATACTGCCACCTTTTCAATACCAACTAACTCGGAGTGAGAAAGTTGATAGAAATGTGTGTAATCTCCGTGAGAAATGAAATAGAATTCTTTTGAGAGATTCTGAGTGGCTAGGAAGGGTTGTGCATTGCATCACTGGGTCCATGATGTCAGTCTTCAATGTCAGCAATCATCTTTTATTCTGACATCAGATGTATTGATCCCGGTATTATGAGCCTAAGTATTAAGGAGGGATTCTTCTTTCACCCTTTATCTTAACTTTTCTTTTTAATTCTTTAACCCCTTCAGCGCTTACCGAGACTTCATAACTAGTACCTTGTTGGGTTTGTTCCAGTACTAGCTCCATCTCAGTCGGCACTTTTCCCTTATTCTTACTTTTACTCCTTTTTTCATACCTAAGGACTACTACACTATCTAGTGGAATATCCCTAGGTAGATCCCTCCGGTTCTGGCTGGATCATGGGAATGAATACCTAAACTTAACCACCTTATAACTCCAATGAAGTAATAAAAATGGTCAGTCTTTGGTACTTCCACATTTCAGCCAATCACATAACCATTTGCTCCCCCTTTATATGTGCATCGATTAATCGAAAGAGTTTAGCACATATATGGGTTAGCGTACACTTGAGATCTTAAAAAATCACATTATTAGCCATATATTTTAATCACATTTTCTTCCCTTATAAAAAATATTAACTGCTCTTGAAATTGTGGTAATCAATTGATTTTCAAAATAACTGCTTATCGAGGAAAAAAATGTCCAAAATAATTAACAGCCTTATATTGACATTTTTAATGCTCCCCCTCAAATTATGAGGGTATTATATGGTGTTTGAGTATGTTAATTTAAAAAAATTTAAATTTACTAAGAAATTCTTGAATATTCATACTTAAACACTATATATGCCTAATTTCTAAGTCTACATTACACATTTATATATTCACAAGATTATTATGTACAAGGTTTGACTTGAATAATGAGAACATCATATGATAGAATCATATGGTTCTTTTGTAGCAGCCGTAGGTCTTCCCTGTAGTCTCTCTTAAGAAGTTGTCTTAGCTTCCCCCTAACTCAGCAATCCTTTCTTAAGTAGATTTAAAACTTTCTTGCAAGCCGCATCAAGCAGTCTTAATGTATAAAGCCCAGATATCCAAAGCACACAATTAACCCTTTCAAGAATTTGATACCGCAACACCAAAGTCAATTAAGTCCTGGATGAGCGCATTTCTCCTCAGATATTGATGATAAAAAATGAAAGAAACACAAAGTCAACTAAGTCTCGAATAGACAACCAATTATTCCCTCTAAATAGTCGAAATGATAACTCCAAAGTCAACTAAGTCTCGGATTACTCATTTCTTTCTGCAGAATATTGACTATCTTAAGGAATCATCATACTTATCAAACCTATGTGTACCTCTTTTATCAAAAATTTCTACTCCTTTTAAAAATTAGCTTAGAGATTAACCGTTTGAGGAAGAATTTATTGAATCAGTAACCAATCTTCTCATTCTTAGAATAAATCTTCTTACAACACTTCCCCCTAGTATCTTAAATGATGCGTACTTGAAATTAACAAGATATCTCCACCCCCGTGTAGTTGAAATAGTGCACCCGAAAGTAACAAGTTAAACACTGATTTTCTCTGCGGTTATGACATTTGTCTTCCCGGACTGACCTAAAATGAGAATCGGGTATGAATTCTATCACGTGTACTCATTATCTTTCTTGTATATCTATTCCTTCTCCCTTACTGGTTTTGATACCTCGGAATCAGCAAAACCTGGTACGCACATATACTTGAGATCGTGTTCGAAGAATTGATAAGCTTAAATCTATTCCGCGAGAATCAACTTCAAGGCATTTAAAACTATGAAAGTATTTCCATGCATTCCTAAGTCTTTTACAAACTATGAGGTATTGGCAATATTGATCGAATGTCGTTTAAAGCCTATACTCACTAGGTCTCATATTTCAAATAAGTCCCTAAAGTTTGAAACAAATGACATCTAAAGCACTTATAGTCAATATAAATTAACTCCCCTTAAAATTGTGATCCGTCATTATCAAAAACTTTATCTGTTTATTCCGTGACTTATTTTGAAAGACCGTTTTAAAAGATTATTGGATGACACATTCTCCCCCTCAAATGATGACCCATTTTCTATTAAAAGAGTTGTTGTCATTGTTTGAGTGGTCGAATTGTCTTTGAAAATCTTTTTGTGATTACTGAAAACACTGATTCATTATGAAGACAACTTTTTAACAATAAAAATAAGATTTCTCTTATTTTGACAAATAAATGCACTGACACGTACACTTATTGTACATAGGAAGCACGGGTTGTGTTGCAAAGTAAACACAAGCCTTTGCATGGTCATAAAGTAGACCATGCCCGAGAATAAATTCCCGTTGAGAGGTCAAGTTTTCTTTTTGAAATACTTGCCTTTAAGATGATGACCGGGTTGCTATCTGAAATAATAGCAAGCCATTTGGCATGTTTTGAAAACATTTGGAACTTCTGCTCGAACTTCATTTACAGCCTCGTATCATTATTGAATGACATTTCTAAGACCGTAAATGTTATCGATTTTCAGAAGACATGCCATTATTACCTCTTTTTATATTTTTCTCATTTTTTAATTTTTTCTTTGGTTTTAAATATTTTATATTTTTGTATTTTGATTTTATAAAAGTTTTCTGAAAAATGAAAAATCTTTTTGGTTTTTATGGTTTTATGAGTTACCACCATCACTCGTCCGTTTCCTAACCAGACGTTTAAACGTTTCTGGAGACATGCTTTTCATACCTAGCTTATCGATCAAGAAGTTAAATCTTTCTCGAGGCAAAGGTTTAGTAAAGATGTCAGCCAGTTGGTATTCAGTCCGGACAAAGTATAGCTTCACGATTCCATTTCCATTTGCTCCTTTATGAAATGGTAGCGAATATCGATGTGCTTTGCTCTTGAATGTTGAACATTGTTGCAGCATAAAGCAATCACACTCTTGTTGTCGCAGTACAGAGGGATCTTATTAAATTGAAAACCATAATCAGTTAGCTGTAAACGCATCCAAAGGATTTGTGAGCAACACCCAGATAAGGCAATATATTCAGCCTCTATACTCGATATGGCAGTGCTTTTTTGCTTCTTGGACGACCAGCTAACAAGTTTATCACCTAAGAACTGAGCGCTTCTTGATGTACTACGTCTAGTATCTTGACACCGCGCATGATCGGCATCTGCATAAGCTGTGAGTGACATATCGATATCCTTCGAGTACCATAGACCCATGTTAATGGTTCCGTTAAGGTATCAAAAGATCCGTTTCACCGCTTGTAAGTGCTTTTCGTTAGGCTTAGCCAATAATAAGTCATTTCTAGCATGCCGTGTGAAGAGTTTTGGATCAACAGCACCTTTAGAGAATTGTTGAGAGATAAGGAAGCTTGACAGCATATCATACCATGCACGTGGTGCTTGTTTTAGACCGTAAAGAGCCTTTTTGAGCTTGTACACATGCGATGGGTTATCCGGATCAACAAATCCTTCTAGTTGAGAAACGTAGACCTATTCTTTGAGCTCGCCATTCAAGAAAGCTGTTTTGATGTCCATTTGGTAGATTGTCATATTCTTGTGAGCGGCATTTACTAGGAAGATACGAATGGCCTCAATTCTAGAAACCGGTGCAAATGATTCCTCAAAATCGATTCCTTCTTCTTGTCTGAATCCTTAAGCAACTAGTCGAGCCTTATTCTTTAGTACCCCACCAAATTCATCTGTTTTAACCTTATAAATCTATTTGAGTTTGATTAACAACATTTTATCTAGACACGACACCAATTCCTAAACTTTAAGTCTTTCAAATTCATGATTTTCTTCTTGTATTGCATCGATCTATAACGGTTCGGACATTGCTTGTTTAAAGTTCTTTGGTTCTATTAAAGTTAGGAAGGCATCAAAATAACACCACATGGCATCAGTTTCAAGTTGCTTCCTTGTAGATATAGGAGCGAGAAGGATCCACCGATCACGTTTGCTATAGGATGATCCTTAGTCCATCTACTAAGGTGTTCTAATGGATTATGGATTTGTCTCACATTAGATGATGATCCTTGAGAAGTTAAGTCTTTATTAGGAGATTCGTTAAGAGGATCGTCATGAAATGTTGGTGTTTTTGGTTGATTTCTCAAAACCTATGAAATGATGGAGAATGTTATTGTTCTTATGATGAGGGAATACTTGTTGATGGAGCATCCTGGTCAATGGAAGTTGACACAAGAGAATTAGTTAATACTTCAGCTCTTGGAGCGACAGCTTCTTGAACTCGAGATACAACAATTATTAGAGGGTTAAAGTATTCATCCAACATTGGTTGAAACAACCGATCCCAATCATCTCTTATTGGTGGAATACAAGGTTGTTGAGAAACATGGTTTGAAAACGAGTCTGGGTTACTTTTTTAAAGGGGGCTGTAGTAGGAGTCATAGAATGAAGCCCGGGTCCTGAACTGAATTGTTTAGAAGCCATTGCTGTTAGCTCGTCGAACATTACATGAATTATTTCAGAAATTAACCAGGTCCTTCTGTTGTAGATTCTGAATGCTTTCTTTGCAGGCGTGTAACCAACGAAAATCCTAATGTCTGCTTTTGCATCAAATTTACCCAGATCCTTATGGTCATTGGTAGGATAGCAAAGTGAACCAAAGGCATGAAGGAATGATAAGTCCGGTTTCTTGTCTTGCATAAGCTTATATGAAGTTTTGTTGTATCAGAGCTGTATCAAAGAACGGGTTTGGGTATAACAAGTTGTATTGATAGCTTCGGCCTAGAGAAATAATGAAGCTTTAGAAAATATCAGCATTGTTCGAGCGGCTTCAACAAGAGTCCAATTTCGCCTTTCGACAATACCATTCTGCTGAGGAGTGCGGGCTACAGAAGTTTGATGCGAGATGCCAACATTTTCATAAAATTTACGAAGTATCTGATTGATAAATTCGGTTCCATTATCTATTCGAACATTCCGGACTATGGCATTCAAACGAACTTGTATGTTTTTAATACATTTGATGATGGCCGAAGGTGCTTCATCTTTTGTCTTCAAAAATCTAACACAGGTAAATCTTGAGTAATCGTCGACTATCATAAGGATTACTCCTTTCCCGTTATTACTCAGACACGCATCAGGCCCACGCAAATCCAATTATGCAAAAGATATGTTTCTAGTTGGGTTACGTGTCTTCAGCTTTGGGTTGATGAGAGGATTTTTTACTTTTCCCTAATGCACATGCTGAACACAAATGATCTTTCTGAAATTTAAGTCTAGGAATTCCTCGTGCAAGACCATCTTTAGCTAGCTTGTTCAAAGTACCGGACAAAGTTGTGATGAGATAATCGACGGTGCCTTGAACAGCTCTTGTCTTTGAAGCTTTGGATAGAAGATAGATCGGAGATTGATTTAAGTGTCATCAAGCGAAATTGTGTACAAATTTGTGTCTCGGGACCCTGAAAGTAGATCAACACCTTCTAAATTACGAATAAAGCAAGTGTTTTTCCTAAATGCAACTTCAAGATCCGCATCACAAAATTGGCCAACAGAAAACAAGTTATGTTCGAGCACCTCAATGTAGTATACCCTTGAGATAACAACGTTTCCCAGCTGATAGTCACCATACCCTATAATTCTTGCAATCTAGTCGTTCCCGAATCTAACAGTACCCAGAAATTTACTGACAAAGTTTATGAGCTGAGAGCGATTCCCTATCATGTGTTTCAAACATCTGGAGTCCAAATACCAGAGTATAATCTGGACAACCTGTCATGACAAGAGAAAAAGACAATGGAATATCTGTTGCATTGGATTCCCCATAGTTGATTGGGTTCCGAGTGGTTTGCATTCTTAGATTCATACAATTTAGCTATTTTATCGAACCTGTTGTTTTTAACATTTTTGGGTTTCCTGCTATAGACTTTAATCTCTGGTTTTTGTATTTTAGCTGTAGTGGGAGTGGTTTGCTTAGAAGACACTACGTTTAGTTGAGGTGATCTAGTTAAAGGCACGAGTTACAACTATAGTGAAGGTTCTGCTGTTGGTTTCCTTTAAATCTTACCTTCAGTGAATACACTAGACCAATAGGTTTCCAAATATTTTTTTTATGTTTCTAGCAGATTTTAGTATGGGTTATTCCCCATTTTGCACAAGATCAAGAGACATTTTCATGAACCCAAACAACATAAATTTTATACAAGTAAGCATAAAGAATTTCAGGAATTTGCATTTGACGGTGAATGCTTAACATCAACATCACAAACAGGTTTACCAACACGATTCATTTTATTATACTGTTCCTAGGTTGGGCTTCTACGTTATTCTTCTTATTCCTACTTGGTGTCTGCGAGATCTTATCATTCCTTTTATTGCCCAGAGGCTTTGATCCGCAATTACTAGTAAAACACTTCACTCCTGTAGAAAACAACACAGGTGTGTTAGAATCTGATGTATTAGAAGACTCTACCTGTTTAATGTTGCTTGAGGAAGTGAGAGGTTCAGCAAACCTAACTTTCTTGACTTTGTTCATGGGTGAGACAGCAACCTTCTTAGTACTAGGTTTTATCGCAATAGGGCAGTATCTTGAACATATACAAGCAACTCCTGAATTCTTTTGGCATACTTACAGGCAAGGTCTAACTCGCTATCTAAAGGTTGTTTCGCCTTAGCTTGTTCGACTATTTCCCGAAGAATATTAGCTTGTTCTTGAGTGTTCCTAAGATAGGTTATGTAAACTTCCCTATTTTGCAATAACCTAGGAGGCAACGGTTCTAAATCAAGCTTGAACATGCCTGGAGCAATAGTAGTGGCAGAAGGTGTATGTACAACATTTTCAACAATTTATTTCCTTTTTAATTTTCGTAAATCGTTTTTCAATGATGTTATCACAAAAACCTTGTCTTGAATTTGAGCTTTTAAATCCTCATTTTCCACAGATTTTAAGTTTAATTTGTTAATTTTAAGAGTTCGCTTTGTTTCTTTATGATGAACACGTGTCTGTTTGAGCGAGTCAAACTGATCTTTAAAAACATGTTTCACATGATTAATTTCATGACAAAGACGTTCGTTCTCAGAAAGCAATTTTGCCACACTATTTTCCAGTTCCTTATTTATGGGATCAAGATCACATTTATCATGATTAACGTTATCTTCCTTGGTATTATCTCTCAAAGATTTAATAGTATCCTTCAACTTACAAATGGTCTTGTCTTTATCTTGTAGCCGAGCTTTCAAATCATTGATTTCAAAATATTCTGGAATTTCAACAACATTTTGACTAACACAAGATTCATTGTTTTGAAAAACTTCTTGTTTTAATTGCATTGATGCTTTGAGAGAAATACAATGTTTTTCAAGTTGTGAGTAGTGTTTCAACAAATCATTATATGCTTGTTTTGATTTGGAAAGCTCAGCATCAAGATTCAAACACTTTTCACACGATTCACACTTTGATTTCTATTCACAAGTCATTATTCAAAGATCTTGAATTCTTCATAGGTAACAATACACTTGAGACATGATTTTTGTAAGAGTCGAATCATTTTCCAAAAGAATTTTCTTTCTTAGCAATTTCCAAACATTGTTTTATCAATATGAAAGACTGTTGACAGCCACTTCCATTTTGGTCAAAAACTGTCTGTCTTCCGTTTATTTCATTTAGAAGATCTTTATCAAACACATTGAAGATGTCTTTTAAAGATTTTAGAAATGGATTAATTTCATTGTGAAAAATAGTTTTTGTTTGCTCAAACCCCCATTCACCTTCTTCAAGAGCATTAGGTGTTGTCCTCTTCTTCATAGTTATGTCAAACTGTGTGAGGTGGAATTTAAGCTTTTTAAGGCTTGCATTCACCAAACCCACCTTAGGTAGTTCAATAGGAACATCCACTATGACAGGTGGTGTGTAAGAAGGTTTAATGGTTGGATTGAGTATATAAAACCAAAAATCTTGTTCAGCCGATAATTCTTGTTGTGGAGAAAAACATTTTCTAAAATCTTGAGTTAGTCTATTTAATTTTTCATAATCGATAGGTTTAAGAGAAATTTTCTTTGCACCTAACTTTCGGAATCCTTTGCTTGTTCGGGACATTTTTGATCGATCTCTTCTTCAAAATCAATGTTTCTGCATTCATCAATCAAGGCAACAACATGGTGTATTGGACTAATATACGCCATCTATATAAGGTTGGTTTTATCCGCTGAGTTTTCTTTAGATAAAACGAATTTTGATAACCTAGAGCTTGTTTTATGTATTATCATAAAACGCTTGTGGCTTAGTTAACATGTGCACTGTTTGAGCAGATTGACCCACTTTACAAATTAATATTATCAAGTTCCTTAATCTTCTTTTCAAATCCTTTCTTTTTCTTATATTTATTATCTTTTTCTTGGATTCATTTTTTGAAAAAAAATACAAAAGTTTGCAATACTGATTCCTTTCTTTGATTTGTTTAGAAAGATTTTGCTCAAGTGAGTCAATTTGTTCTTTGAGTAAGTTCTCTTAATATATCATCCATTTGAGAATCAATCATTTTTTCACGACTGCTTAAATCAATATTAAGACGTTGTTTAAAAGTTTTGATCCTTTCCTTATATCTCTCAAGCTCAGCGGTTATTGTTTCATTATTCTATTCCTTATTAGCCTTCCTAATTATTTACATGATTAATCATTTTTTCAGACATTTGTTCAATCACAGATAAAATCATTGAATCTTGTTGTGCCTGCAAGTTAGTATCTTAAATAGTTTCCTGTTGTGTTTCTTGCAAATATTGAGAATATGGAATGATATTACTATCACTAGATATCTCATTATCTGTAAAATCCATAACTGGTGATTGTTCAAAATCCTGCAATGCATGAACACTTTGATTATCCATATCATTCAGATAGGTTTTAGAATTAGGTACCTCTGAGATAATGTCAGAACCATAATTAGAAATGTTGGCCATAAGAATCGCTTGTGCTGTCGAGAGATCATCATAGTCAGAATCATAAGTATCGAGATCCTCAGTCTAGAAGGCAGCGTTGTGAGGAATGATTGTCTGAGCTTGACCTGCTAGAATTCCTGGATCTGCAAGAAATACGAGTTACTCCTCATCCAATATTTGTCTAGCTTCTTGAGCTCTTCTACTAACAATTGCTTTCTACTATATACCTTGCATGATTCCTTGTCGCTTAGCTGAGTGCATTGCCTAGATAAGTCCTTACCCTTGGCAGTTGTAACATTTAATAAATCTAGCCTGTCCACTTGTCGTATTTCCCCTTAAACTAGTAGCATTGCCCTTATACGTAGTACCAGAGTAATTTTGCCCTTGCCTCCCCAGAACTTGTTGCACTATAACCCTGCTGTCTTAAATAGTGGCTTGGTTTCTTAGATTAGAGGAAGTTCTGAGTTGATTATTGGTAGAAGGGAACCTTGAAGAAGCTACAGCGGTTAGAAAAGCCATTGCTTTATTGAGACAAGCAATTGGATCATCTCCAGGAGAAAACACAGGAACAACAAAACCTGAGTCTACAAATGGTGACTCAGTCATAAGTTGTGTAGGAGCTTGAGGTGATTGAATAAAAAACAACTTGTGGAAGTTTTATGGAACAGTGAGGTTTGATGATTCATTAAAAGACTGAAATGTATGTGATGGTGGATGATGAATGATTGAATTGAGTTTGTGATGGATAATGAGATGAGTAATGTTGATTAGGTTGAATTGATCCATGTTGTGATGGTGAAAACTGTTGTTGAAGTTGAGGATTATTGTAAGAAGACTGATAAGTGTTGAAGTGAGGTGGTGTCATCTGCTGATTTGCAACAAATGCAAGTGGATCTTGATTGCGTTCACGCATAATACGGACTTCATTTGCATGAAGTTCGTATTGTTCAAGATATGCATGAAGTTGATCAAAGTTGGAGGTATGCAAATCTTTAACAAGCTTGACATCAGTCACAAACTTACTCCATTCAGGTGGAAGACTATTTAAGAACTTAGTATTAACTTGAAATTGCTCCATTTTAATTTTGTAGATGTTCATATCGTTAATCAGCTGAGTACATCTCAAGTAATACGTATGAAGTGATTCCCCCTTGATGTGAGTAAACTTATCAAATGCATCATACAACTTACACTCTCTTTCTTGCTTTGTCAAAGAGGTACCTTGCAATAGTAACTGAACTCTCTCCTATAAATCTTAGCAACTCTGTGATGATTCACAAGTGAATAAATATCAGCAGGAAGACCTTGAAGAATGATATTGGTAGCTTTCATATCACAATCAGCTTGAATTTTCTTAGCAGCAGATAATTCAGCATATTTCTTTGTCCTGATCACATCGTTCTCTTCAACCGTAGGCCAAATGAGAGGACCATGTTCAACTGATTCAAGTATCATTCTTCTGTGCTCTCTATTTTGCATGTATAATTCCATTCTACTCTTCCATGAATCATACAAGTCTTTGTCCAACATAGGTGGACGATTGTCAGCACCGGAGAGTATCATGTACTCAGCAAGAGTATTCTTTTGTCCAAGTGAAATAATTGAATCCATTTTAATGTGATAAGATTAAAATGATCGGATAGTGATTGGAGGTTGTTGTGTTAAAGTGAGTTTTGATTAATGAAGTTGAGTCTATAGGAATACACGGGATTTTACAATTCTTGATAAAACCGAGAAATCAAGTCTTCACGGGATTTTACAAATTAAAGAACAACCGTATAATTCACCTGAAGAAAGTGTATAGTTATCCTAAGTAAAGCGAATAAATTACCCAAGTAAAATACGTATAAATCGCCTTTGTAAAGAAGTATGTATAAATCGCCCTTGAAAATACACACGTATAATTCGCCTTCACAAAATTGATGTATAAATCGCCTTAGAAAATTATCACGTATAAATCGCCTTCACAAAATTGACGTATAAATCGACTTATCAAAATATCACGTACAAATCTCCTTTGTAAAGTTGACGTATAAATCGCCTGAGCAATCAAGCATGTATAAATCGCCTGTAGTGAAATACGTATAAATCGCCTGAACTAAATAACCCGTATAATTCGCCTATAGGAACAAGTATAAATCGCCTGAACAAATAAACTTGTATACTTCGCCTATAGAATCGTATAAATCGCCCAATACACTTCGAAACTCAAAAACTAAAAATCTTAAAAAGACTCACTTTTTGATGTTTTTACCCAATTTTTGTTGTACTTCTTACCTATCTAAGACTATTAGAACCTTAAAAACACAAACTTTAACGTTTTTGACACGAAAATTTTGAAATCAAGATTCTTGGTACAACCCCCTTTTTTAACCAAAAAGACTCAAAAAATGATATTTTTTATGGTTTTTGAAAGATTTTCTTGTACTTCTAGTCTATACTAAGATAACTAAGAAAGAAAGTTAAGAACTTTATGGTTTTTAAACCCTCAAAAGGTGAAAACCTTTTGATGGATTCGAACCAAGATACACGAACAAAGATGAGTAACAAACGCACACAAACACCCCATGGCTCTTGATACCAATTATAGAATATCTTAACACATGTATGATAGGATTCACTTTGGGTTTTAGAGAGGGAAAGAGATGGTTGGATGAACACTTAGAGAGAGAGAGAGTAAAAGGATAATATTAGCTTAGTGTAATATGAGAAATGAACAACCAACACCCTCTCCATGTGTAAAGAGGGTTTATATATGTCATACCAAGGCCGGCCATGGGCCCTTAGTGGGCTTGTCCATAGGCCTTTGGCCCAATTAGCTTACTAACATAACATTACTAATTACTACGAGCTATGACTACCTATATTGGAAGTGACCGATACTTTTCCGTATTTCTAACAACCTGTAGAGGACTCATAGGTCTATTACCTTCAATTGGGCTCACATCAATGGTGTCCATAGATTTTAAGTTTTGATCGCCTTCGTAAGCTACAAAAATTTATCGCAACTTTTAGAGACTGCTTTTGATTAGCAGCTTGTTGGGAGTATTTTAAAATATTTGGTATGCAAAGACCTAGGAAAATTTGACTAGGAGATTGAAAGACATCCTTGGTACATGTAAAAATTCGTATGGAGTCATATTGACACTCAAGAAATGAGTTATCGTCGAAACGACAAAACTAGTCAAAAATTTAAGACAAGAATTTGAATGAGTAATAAGTTCAAGAATTTATATGGCAACACCTGAATATGTGAAACGAAAGGTTCAAATATTGAACCAACTTAGATTTGAATGATTGTTTCGACCTTTGTGGACTCACGATCTAGGAGATGCGTTGAGAGTGATGAGGAGGTAAAATCTGAAAAATCATATAGAAGCCAAGGGTTTATTGGTTTGTGATTATTGTTGCCTCAAACTTTTCACCTTATCACCGGTGTTGTGATTGTGCATTCTTTAGTCATGGTTTTGATTTAGAGCTCTATGCGGGCTATGTATGTGATGCTCTAGTAGCATGGGTGGTTTGGGCTAGGATGCCATTGTCACCCTGGATTTCATCTTGTTTTGGTATGATCCGGATTTTTTTGGGAAAGTATAGCGGTTCCCGCTAGCACTCTTATGCGCGTGTGTCTTCCTTGTTTACCCTTATCCTAGTTTGGATATTCCTTATACTTGTTATGATCTTTAACTCTAAATCAACATGATGATATTTTATAAATCAATGATTTTAACCCATGAATCATTTAAAACTCTTATCAATTTTTAAAAAAAAAATGTTATTCTATAAATTGTGCCAATTTCACATCATTTGAAAATAATTATGCAACCCCAACTAAAATGATATTTTTATAAATGATGGTGATTTTCAAATTAGAATTCCACTTTGATTTAACCTTTTGGAAGAAAATTTTGATCGGATTTATCGTCACCCTTAAAAATGTCGAAATTTTTGGATAAATAATCGAGTTGGACTCTTTGAAAGAGAAAAATTTTATGCACCTAATTTTGATCCTATGCCTGAATCTTATTTGACTACATGGAGAGAGTCTCATGTTAGTCATGGTGACGAGTCGTTCGGGTTGAGAATGCAAATGGTATTCGTTCGGTATAATGAGCGTGTCTACATAAGAGCGAGATTTAGGTCGTTGCAAAATAGATCGGTAGTTTGTTGTGGAAATTGGTAGTCGAGAATCGATTTTGAATGGTGTGTTAGTAAGCGAGTACGGAGTTGAGTCACCTAAGAAATGGACTGGTTGCTTGTTATAGAAAGACTTAGTATGAAGGTCGATTGAATTCGCATGCCGTGTAACGCAAATTTTCAAGAAACTAGTTTTTGGCATAGCAATGTCACTGTGGGGTGGGGGGTTTGGGTGTATGTATGTAATATATATATATATATATACTATATATATACTATATATATATTTTTATATATTTAAAATATATATTATTATATATATATATATGATTGTAGTTTTATATACATATAAAACAATATACTTATAGAGAAATTAAGGAAATTCCCAAGTATCCCTTGGATAATTCCACTCACAAAGATATATATAGAATACGTATATTACCGGGTAAGAATGATCACCCGGGTCGTTTCCCCAACGACTAGTGAAATTGAAACCTCGTCTAAGTCCGGATTCTGATTTGAATGAGCAAATGGATGATTTGATAAGCTATGAATACTAAATAAAAAAAACAACAATTAAAATGGAATTAAAAAAAACAAATTAAAACAATTAAACCTAATAACGGGAAACCATAAAAACAGCGACAATTAAAGCAAACCTACTAAATTTAAACCCTAAAATTGCAAATTAAGTTTCTAAACCTAAATTATTATAAAATAAAATTTTAAGAAAAAGAAAAATATTTTTTAGATTATTTTTTGAATTTTTTAAGAATTAAAAACTAATTAAATCCTAAAAATAAAAAAATAGAAATTAATTGAAATTATATTTTTCCTAAGTAAAATAAGTAAAAAGAAAATTTTAGAAAAAGGAATTACTATTTTTGGCATTTTAGGTTAAAAGATATGATTTTTCTAAAATTTAAACTACTTAAAAACTATAAAAATAATAAAATTATTAAAAATAGAATCCTAAAATTTTTATAAAATTTACACTAAATAAAGAAAGTGTGCAGAAATTTTATAAAAATAAAAGCCCTAAATTTTACTTTTTATTTAAAGTTTAATTGTATTTATTAAAAACTAACCCTAATTACTAATTAAACTTAACTAAAAATTAAACTTTTTACAAAAGGATAGCAGGGTAAAATACTTAGGGCTATACGGTGGCATAAGCTATTTAACAGGCAAAGGATCAACTAAGAACTATTTTAAACATAAAAATTTTACAAGAAGTGGCGATCTCCAGTCGAGGACTAACGACTGAGGCAAAAGTCTATAATAAGCTCAATATTTAAAAAGTGCTTATCACCAAAAACTCAAAAGAGCAAAGTTGTAAAGGAAGCTAGTGGGAACAAAGTTAATAAAAGCTATATGAGCTGAAACTCACAGATAAGCTCAATAAGAGCTTATTTTTAAGTTGACCTCAGAATGGAGGGCTTAACCCTTGGTTTTAGAAAATAAGCTATAAAAAGCTCAAAATTAGTTCAAAATGAAAAAGGAAAGAAGTTCTAGTGAGCTTATGATATGCTTAATCTATAAATGAAAAAGATAATTAATGGATTAAACTACCTTTAATATATCTGATATTGTTCATGAATTAAAGCAAACTTGTGAATAAAACAAATAACACAAAATCTAGATAAGCTTTTAAAAACTCTCTTAAAAAAGCAATTACTAGATTAAAAGCTTCTAAAAACTTACTAAACTACTTAATAGCTAAACATTTAAGCAATTAAAACAAATTACTTAAGCTAGAATTTAGAATTTAAGAAACTACTAAACTATCCTACTTATTTTTGGTCTTTTAGCTTTTTGGTGACTTTGAGAAGCTAATTTACCTAAGAAATTAAGCTAGGATTTGTAAAACAAGTTAAAAACTAAATTAACCTATAAGAAATCTAAACTCCTACTGAATTTAAAAGCTAAATTCTTAAAAAACTCTAGCTTAAATGAAAGATAAAACAGACAGCAATACTAACCTCAGTTAGTACTGCTGATGCAATTTGACACAAGGTAAAACACAAATGCAGGTTACCTTAATGATTTCCTCTGCACTAGACACTCTAAAGGGATGTATAGAAACACAATGCAAGCTCAAACTAAATCTAAAAGGTCTAGGATAAATTTGTCACAAGCTAGAAAAAGGAAATTAGTCCCCTGGTGCAGGAATGATTATAATAAGCCCTAACTTTTAATAAAATGAAAATTAACTTGAGAAAACAATTAACCTACCTATTTTAGACTAAATCAGAGATGGATCAAAAACTTTTATCAAAAAACATTGACTATTTAAGGTCAAACTGGCCTAAACCAAACACCCCTTTAACTAATCTATTATCCATGATAAGCTGCTAAATTAAATTTTAATGATTAAATCCTAAAGACCAAATAGCTGTGAGCTTAAAACTACCCTAACAAACATGAATAAGCACAGGTTAAGCTAGATTAACCTAATTAAAAGCTACTCCTAATATTTTTTGGTTTTTTATAAGTTTTTATGACAGAAATGTAATCTAATGATCTATAACTATTAAAAGCTAAAAATAGATAAACTAACTAGATTAATAAACTAGATGAAACACAAAAAAGCACTAATAAGCAAAACATTAAGCAAATAAACAATTCTTAAACTAATAAGCAATTGAACTAAATATTTAAGGACAAACTAAAATTGAAAGAAAACTTACCAAAGGCCTAGCTAAACAAGGCTATGACTTGCTCTTAGAGTTATTCTACAGCTCTCCTAGCTTATTAATAAGCTAGGAGTAAAATCCATGGGAGTTCATCCTTTGTTAACTCCCATTCCAAAGCTTATATTCAAATATAGTAAAGGTAATTAACTGTTTTAATGCATTTAAGTATGTTTAAATCCAAATTGAGCTCGGTCATGAGCTTAGAGACTCATGAGAGCTAAATTGGGCTTATAAAAGCTTATTGAGGTTTTATGAGTAAAAGTGAGTAAAATTTAGAATGGAAATGGGAGCTTATGACAATTTATAAAACTATCTTTTCATTAATTAAAACTGTTTACATACTCTTAAAAGGAAATTACAACTGATTAATAAATGAATTTCAATAAGCAAAAATTAAGCTATTTACAAAAAAAGGACTAGAAGAAAGATGTGGCTGTGTGTGATAGTGAGGGCTTTATATAAGCCTGGCCTTGGATCTCTAGTCTTGAGTCTCTTTCCAAGCTTTCACATCAGTTACCTCTTCAATGTTTTCTATTCTTTTATGATCTCTTTCTTGAGCCGTTGGATCACATTGTGGACACCTGAGGATTGCCAAGCTGTCATTCTATGATTGTGACAGCTTGTGCTACTTATGTGAGTAGTTTAGCAAAAAAACCCACTATTATTTGTGCTTTCACCATGGCTGACATGGCTTTAATTGAGCTTGAGCTAATGAATCCCTTGGAAAGACTGATTCCCTTCCCTTGCACTTATGAGCTCCTTAATTGTCCAAATTGTCCCTTAATTTTGGAAAACCCTTTGTTTTTGACAGCGTGGTGAATATGGAGACGATGGGTGAATAGTAATTCCTTTTGGCGCGTTTTTTTGACAGTTAAAACTGTTAGACTTTGTGAAAATTGCAATACTAGTCCCTCTCAATTGATTGTTCTATTTCTAGTTATAAAAGTTTGCCGAAAATTGCAAGACTAGCCCTTGTGGTTTATTAAAAGGAGAAATGGGCTAGTATAGTGGGCTTGTAATGGGCTTTTGGACTTTTTGGATCCGGAGGCCCATTTAGGGTTTTTCAGGCCCAATGAGGCCCAGGGACTATTTTTGTAACGTTTGAAAAGTAAAGGACTTATTTGGATCATTTTGGGTTTTGTCTTCTTGTGATTGACTTCTGTTGACCATGAGTTGATTTTTCTTTGACTGTGGCTTGACTTTTCTGGCTTCGGCTTTGATTCTTTGGCTTCTTTTTGTACTCTTCTGATTCTCGTGTCCGTGCTTGCCCGTTTTTGACTGTTTTCTTATGATTTTTAATATATCCATACCTGCACACACAAAACACAAATACAAGCATATTTTTGCCATTTTTGGTCTGTTTTGGGTTTAATTGGGTTATTTTAGGTATTAACGGATATGTGTATTTAACACTTATCAAAATTCCCCAAACTAAACGATTGTTGTGTACACTCACGCAATTTCCATTGCCTTATAACCAAATTACCTCGAATTCCCCATACTAAACTCGCAAAGTAGCAAAGATTTTTGTTTGAGAGAGATAAGAGTACAAAAGGTATAAAACACCCGATTCTCATTTTCAAGTTTTTTTCTCTTTTTTATGATTTTTTTTGATAATTAAGTCCTAACTACAACTTATTAATGTTGCATAATGTAGTTTTTCATTACCTCTTAGTTACTTTAGGATTTAGAACAAATAGCCACAAACTAAAGTGTCTAAAAGGTAACTTCATATCCCCGATTTTTCACTTTTCCCATGTAAGCGTAAAATCATAGATCATTGTCAATTTACAAGTCATGAACACTAACAATACTCATAAAATACTAATTGTGTACTTACTTTTCCGCCGTAATCCTACTTTTGTTATCTCTGGTTTTACTTAAGTCATATACCCCGAAGGCTCTTTAAAGACTTTGTTTCTGATACTTATTAATTCCAACAATTAAAGCGTAATGGTTAAGATCGCAAGAATTAGCTCCTATCCCTTTTCAAAAGATCAAATGTCTTTCAAGATTAAAGTACCACATCGAGGGCAAAAACCAAAATTTGGCTTTTATTAGCTACTAAGGCCATGGGAACCATTCATGTCATATACCTAAGGCTCTTTTAAGAAATGAATGGTACCAATCTTATTTGCACCATATACCCTTAGGCTCTTTAAGGTACAAAATAAGACAAAAATTAAGCAACATTATTATACCTCAGTCCTTTAGAAGGCTACAACATCGGCCACGCCTCCGACAAGATGTAGCAAACATATTTCGACTTCGGTAACTTCCTCGACTTTTTAGAAGGCTGTAAACATATCGGTTGAGAGCCGGCAAGATCAGCAAACTTCTTATCAGTCTCGGATTATTATTGAATTTACTTATCCATTCCCTAAGGCTCTTTAAGGAATAAGCAAAATATTTCTTTATATGATACATATAATATGCCAAATTAAGTATTCCTGATGTGTACTCATCCTAATCACAAAGGAACTAAAGAAAACTTCTATTAGCTAATTATTAACCAAAAAACCATACAACTCTATTTATTAAACATTTATATAGAGGTGAAACAAGCTAATGGGAGAAAAAGCCACAATTAATACATATGAGCTTGAAAGAAAACCAACTATTCTACGTTTAATGTCATGACTTATAAATAACACTATCATTTCTCGTTCTTCGCAATTTAAAATCTCTAAGAAAGAAATTCGCGAACACTTAGCCATATAAAATCCAACTCGGCATATTTAAAATCTTCTTGAGATTAGCACAAGTTTTCATTTACTAATGATTCAAGTCTAGCATGTTTAAAGTCTACATGAGACTAGCACAAACTATCATCATTAATTGTTAAGGGAGAAAGCTAGAACTCTACACGTTCGATCGGGTCAAAAATTACTTCTTATTCTTACCAACGGAAAACCTACATTTGTGTCTTAATATATATATATATATATATATATATATATATATATATATATATATATATATATATATATATATATATATATATTTTAAAAAAAAACTAATAAGAACTTAAAAATTTAAAATTTTTGCTATTTTTGTGGGAAAACGGGTACGTGAGAACAAAACAATAAGCAAGCAACATCAAATCGATAGATTCCCTTCCCCAAACTAAAACGAAACATTGTCCTCAATGTTTAAAGTCGGGTCTCTACGAAAATCTAAGCCGTTTATGAATTATGCAAAGATAAACGTGAATCGATAATGATGAAAGGATATCGGATCTCCCCAAACTAATTTCACACAAAGGATGAGAAGCTCGAGTAGAACAAAAATAAGAACTACAAAAAAAAAAACAAAAAATTATAAAAAAACAAAAAACCAAACACAAAACAAAAAAACAAAACAAAAAAAAGATTAAAAAAAACACGGGAAACAACACCGGACACGAGAAGCTTCAGAAATTGTTGGTACGATCCTACAAAAATCACAACAAACAAGCAACAAACATCGAGAAATCGGAAAGAGTACAAGCCTCTCTCAACACAACACATTAATTTAAAAATAGAGAGAAAATAGAAAGGATAAGCATGGGGTGAACTCCCACGAAGCGGCTTGTTTTTGTTCACCGAGTCGTAAGCTCGACCCGATCCCTGAATTTAGTTGTCCTTAGGGAGAGTAACACTTAGAACAAGAAACTTACATTGAAAATGCCACCGGCTTATGAAACGTGACGATGCCGGGGTCAAAAACAAAATTCTCACTCCTAAAGTGATTCCTCGAAATAAGTGAAATGTGGAAGAAAAGTCCAAATGATAAGAGTGAGGGAATCGACATCTTTAATATTGCTTTGGTAGAAATCTACAACATTCTTCATCACCAAAATGGGTTCAAAATTCAAACATTTATCTGGTTGTTCTAGCGGAGGCAGAAGAAATGACGGTTCTTTGAAAACTAAAAGAGTCCCGGAGGAAATGTTCTCTTTTAAATTCTCCTCATTGTTACAAAGATTTTTTTTCTAAATGGCTAATTAACTAGTATACTCTGTTTGAATACTTTGTCCTCGTTTCCGAGAGAATTCAATGGTAACTCATAACGACAATCGGGTTGAAAGGCGAGTCGGAATCTAACAAAGGAGGTGGTAAAATACTTGATTCGGAGGAATCAAATGAAACGGTTAAGTCCTTTTTAAAATCCTTTGGTTTGGAAAAATGATCATTAAAATCAATCGGATTATCAAAAGTGATTCTAATTGGCATGACAATGGTATCGATTGGAATCTCACTTGAAACTTCATCTTCTTTTTCTTTGATTTCTTCAACTTCTTGAGGATGAGAAAGAAGTTTTGGTTTTTTATGTAAGTAAGTTGCCAAGATACAAATTATCTTTTTCCTTATCGTAATTCGAGTCATCATTTTCCACACAAATCGGACCAACTAGAAAATCATTGATGTTTTCCATGAACAAACCTTCTCTCCGGTGAGAGTAGGGGAAGTAGGATTGCTACTTGAAACTTCAAGGGCGGGAGGGAAAGTAAGATCAATTCCCGGTGGAATCGAATCTCTTTCAAGATAAGCTTCAAATTAACTTTCTTCCGGTGAAGTAAGTGTAAAGGAAGAAGAAGACTTAATCTCGACATCCTTATCGTTCTTTTCAAAGAGAGGATTCACGTTGCTAGATTTGAAATTATCATCGAATTCGAAAAGAGGATTTGAGTAAACTTGAAAATTTCCTTCATGAAAGTCCTTCTTAAGAGTTGAGTCATCATTACCCGATGGTAACGAATCCAAAGGAGCAAGTTCATCGGTGAACTTCTCAAAATTATCACTAGTCTTCACCGGAGAAGAACTAGGAGGAAGAGTATTAGTGGTACTGCCACTAAACGGATCGTCTTTTGAAAAATCAATGATAGAAATGGCATGAACAAAATTCTTTTCCTTGTTTTTCTCAGATTTATCGGCATAGTAAACAAGTTCTTCTTTTCCTACTCTTAAAGTCAATTTTTCCTCGTACAAATCAATTAGAGCTTTTGCGGTTCGAAGGAAAGGTCTTCCTAGAATAATAGGCACTCTCGGGTCGGGTTCAAAATTAACCACCACAAAATCTGCAAGAAAAGTGAAACCATCGACTCTAACTACAACATCCTCTGCTATACCCATCGGGTGCGAAATTGAACGGTTGGCAAGCTCGAGTGTCATTCGAGTAGGAGTCAAAGCTTCAAGCTCAAGTTTCTTGTAGATAGAATAAGGTAAAAGATTAATGCTAGCTCCTGAATCGGCTAAAGCACTAGTCCTATTGAGTTCTTGTAAAGCACATGGGATAAGAAATTTCCCCGGATCTTCGAGCTTCTCGGGGACTTTGTTCATAATGATTCACAGTCATAATAGCGATCTCCTCGAGCTTCTCTTTGTTCCTTAGCAACGAGCTTAACCATTTGTTGAACTTTGGCATTTCAACGAGAGCATCTTTTAATCCAATCTCTAAACGGAGTTGTTTGAACATCTTCAAAAACCGCAACTTCTTGGTCGAGCCGTT
>BQNB010019758.1:5125-23272 GCA_026074375.1 Tanacetum coccineum | reverse complement strand
GGCGGTGATAGAGTGTCATGAATGTGTTCAGGAGGAGTGATTGGTGACAAAGAGAATGTGATATCCAAATAAGGATGACTTTGAAGTGGTTAAGGGTTTAGAGGTCTAGGAGGAACATTTGAAATGTTGTCAAGCAAAGGGTTCAAAAGATGAGGAGAATTTGGTTCATTTGAAGATGGTGGTGAAATTTAAGGTTTTCATTGAAAAGAAGAAGATGTTTTCTCTTGGCTTGATGAGGTTTGATTGGTAGATGTGGTTTTTAATGGTGCATTTGGAGGAGTTGGAGATGAAGAAGTTGTTGTAGGAGAAGGTGTGGTGGTGACATCTTCATCACTAGAGATGTTGACAAATAGTTGTCTAGGAGGGATTATGGTGAGTTTGATTTTCTTGGAAGGGTTAGAGGAAGAAGCTTTGGTGGATTTCATGGTAGAATTGTGTGAAGAAAATGAAGATGGTAGGAAGAATGAGAAAGATGGCTTATTTAATTTGAAAGCAAATGATCAAAGTAGAAAAGCATGAGAATTAAGGAAACAAATTCCAAAAGTTGTTACAAAAAACCCTAAAAACTCTCTCTAGGGGCGATTTTCTGGCCGCCATCATTATCCACTCCAATACATCATAATTCTTCCTATTCTTCAACGTTTTTCTTATTAATCACTTGATTATCGGATTCACGTTATTAAGGACCGGATAGGTTTGTGTTTTGTGGTTGATTTGTATAGTTATATATATCAAAATCGCTATTTAAACCCTTGCTAGGCATACGTAAAACCTTTGTTCTTTACATAAGTCGATCTCTATTCACTAGGGTTTGGCCGATCGATTTCATTCTAGGGTTTTACGAGGGCTTTTAATTATCTGTTACCCATTCTAGGGTTTCGATTTGGTTGTTGCTTGGGAGTATACTTGTGTGCTTCAACGTTTTTACCTTTACTAAGTGGTTTGTACGCTGAAAAAACCCTAATTTCTTAGGGTTTTGATGCGTTTGCGTTTATAACTGAAATCTATAACGCCGATTGATCCAGCCTTTTAGGGTTGTGTTGATCGTTATTATTAGGTTGTAATCGGTTTGGTGTGGACTGAAGATCTATAACGACAAGACCAAGCTCTGTTAGGGTTTTGGTTTATATACTTCAGTTGCTATCTGCTCGTGGTGAAAACCCTTAATATTTAAGGTTTATTTTATCGTGACCTGGTAAGTTGATTTGTTGCTACTGTTTGTGGGTTAAGAGAGATGGAAGCTGGTTTCTTATTGGGTAATAAATCGTCTAAAAAGAGTGGTCTTGTTTGGGGCACCAAGGGATTGATCTTACGAAAATTGTATGCTACAAAACAAAGTTAGAAATACAAGTGCAAGACTTATATCTTTTAAAGCAACACATTATATTTAAGTCACCCAAAATAGAGTTTCATTCAACCATTTAGAAACTCATACAATAGCAAATGTAACTAATACATTCATACATAATAAAACTAGAGCTAATACAAGATAATTAATCCATAAGTTACACTACATACTTCATGAGATAAAGAGAAACAATACTACATAAGTTCTAAATGATTCATGATTCATAGAGAATGATTTTTTTTGAGCAAAAAGGTTTGGGGTGACACGTTTATGAAAACATTTGAAGAATTTTCAAGGTGGAGGTGGAAAGTGTGAGTTGATTGCGGTAGTGAGAAGATACTCAAGATGAGCAAACATGATGTTCATCTTATCTCTTAAGGTTAAGAAAAGAGTTCGGTTATAAAAGCAACATATGCAATTTGACCCATGGTAGTCATGGTAATTGTAGTAAAGAGGGTGACCCATGATAGGTGGTTGAGGTTGTGGTGGAGATGGTGGTGATGGAGTGTCATGAATGTGATCAAGAGGAGTGATTGGTGACAAAGAGAGTGTGATATCCAAATAAGGATGACTTTTAAGTGGTTGAGGATTTAGAGGTCTAGGAGGAACATCCGAAATGTTGTCAAGCAAAGGGTTTAAAGGATGAGGAGAAGTTGGTTCATTTGAAGATGGTGGTGAGATTTGAAGTTTTGATTAAAAAGAAGAAGATGTGTTCTCTTGGCTTGATGAGGTTTGATTAGTGGATGTGGTTTTTGATGGTGCATTTGGAGGAGTTGGAGATGAAGAAGTTGTTGTAGGAGAAGGTGTGGTGGTGACATCTTCATCACTAGAGATGTTGACAAATAGTTATCTAGGAGGGATTATGGTTAGTTTAATTTTCTTGGAAGGGTTAGAAGAAGAAGCTTTGGTGGAGTTCATGGTAGAATTATGTAAAGAATATGAAGATGGTAGGAAGAATGAGAAAGATGGCTTATTTAATTTGAAAGCAAATGATCAAAGTAGAAAAGCATGAGAATTAAGGGGGATGAGTAGTTTATGTGATGATGGTGCTAAACTCAAGAAAAAGGGTAAGAATACGGCCGCGTCAAAACCAAGTTTTAGGTTTACAAAACCTAAGAATAATCTTGTATATCAGCTAGTTTCTAAACCAATTGCCACAAAGGAGAAGGTGTCTAAACCGAATACTACTGCACCCTCTCTCAAGGAGGATGTTAATGAGGCTGTTTTACAACCAAAAGAATCTCCTAAGGTGATTATAGATGACTCCTATGGTCCTGTTAATGAGCATGGATATTATAAGGATGACATCGATCTTGAGCAGCTAAGAAGTACTATGGATAAGCTTATGGATGAGAACAAGGTGCTTGATATTAATCCGAATACTATTTCGGAGGGTAGTGGTGAAACCATGCACTCGAATCCTAATGATAAAGGGGGTTTGACTACTCATGTTTCAGCACCTGCGGATGTAAATGTGAGTGTCAAAGGAAGTCTTTGGGACCAATTCATGAAGACACATGGGGTTTCAACGAGTAAACTAAAATCTTTTATAACGGATTCGGATGAGTCTGAAGTAGAAGAAGTGTGCATGCCAGATGTGTTACCGGGTGGAGGCTTTCTGGATGACGTGGAAGATGATCTGGATTGTTTTATTGGCTATGAGGATCAGGTTTATGATCTACCAAAGAAGGCGCGAGATTTTTGTGCTCAATATGATATCCATTTAAATAGTCGTCATAGGAAGTAATTTTATTTGTTTGTTATAAGGATGGCATGTCATTCTTATATTGTGGTTTTGTTTGTTGCTTTTTGTAGCATGTAAGTGTCCTTTTTGGACTGAGATGAGGGATATCACCCTTATCCTTTGTACTTTAATGTTTTTTGGTGTAATAATATTTACCAGGGAAACCCTATACCCAAAAAAAACAAATTCCAAAAGTTGTTTAGCAAAATGCAGGAAGTTTAGCTAGGTCTAAGAGAGAATAGTCAACTGCATAGAAAATCAGGTAGTCACAGTAAAATTTCCGTGACTTCTGTTGGCGGTCATATAATTATATGATGGTCCCAGATATATTAGGGGGTCACCCCTTATTTATGGGGGCCGTTCTCTGGGGTCAGGAAATTTTTCCAGTTCTTCCTGATTTTCTGTAAATCCTATACAGAAAGAGTTCCCTATATTCCCTTTTTGCAATCAACTCTATTTCATCATTAATCATCTAATACTCAACAATTAAATTCATAACACTCATCATTCCAAATTCAATCAAAGAAACACATATATGCATATAGATTAATAGATAAGCATGCATATCATCATAGAGGTAATTAGAGTGTGTCAAGTACCATGTAAACAAGTGTTTAGGATGATACAATCAAAAGATCATCCAAGACAAATTACGTTGCCTATACTACATACTAAGTTATCACTAAATAATATAAGTTTAAGTACTTAAGCTTCATAGAGTAATAAGTAATATAATTAATAATGTCATAAAGCACATCTCCATATTGTTCACTTTTTGATATTTCTCCACAAATTTCTAAGGCCTTTCCCGATTGACCTTAATCTGAACTTGACGGTTGATGATTTCGGTTTGACGAGTGTAAAAGGGTTCCAAGTGAGGGTCAATGTTAGGTGGGTTTTGAAAAACTTGAGGAACTTGATTGGTTAACGAATTAACATAACGAATGGGAGAAGGAGTGCTTGCACGCGAGGTCCCTTCGCCATTTCCATCATCATCATCATCGTTAAGATGAGAAGAAGATGGTTGGTCAAAGGCGGAAGAAGAAGAAGTGGAGTGATGACCTCTTCTCGTGTCACGATCCTTTCTAGGCTTTCGCTCTTGTTGAGCGGCAAGAGGATTCATGACACGATCATACAAGACATAAGACTCATTGTTCAATTCATGATTTTCATTCATGATGACTTTAAACAAACAGGTCAATAACATACCATAGGGTAAGATCAACCACTTTTGTTTAGTGACCCACTCCATTCGTTTTGCCATGAAATAGGAAAGGTTGAACTTTTCGGAGTGTACGACACAAAAAAGGATGTAACAAAGACACGCGGGAACATGATCCGGATTACCCCCTGACAAAATACATTTTCCCAAATAATCTCTTCCAAAGGCTTCAAGTTTGGCTCAATTTCACGAGTTAGAACTTGATATTCAAGAACATCAATTTCTTCCGCATGACGGATGCGACGAACTTGACCTTCTCTATCTATTCGAATAGACGAAATGATGTCATCAGGAGAAGGAGGGTTGGTTTGATAAGGACCATTCGTAGGGACACCATATGCCAACTGGTCAAGTGACCATTTGTCAGTAAAGACGCAGGCACCCTCGCAAGATATGTCAAGAATTTAAGCAAATTCTTCAAGAGAGTAAGAAAAGAATTGGTTTTGAATCACAAATTCGATGAACATTTCACCTTAATCGGAATAATTGATTTGATATTGACTATAAAACTCAAGAATGAACCGAGGACAGATTTGGTCACTAATTTCAAAGAGACACTCAAACTCGACAAAGCTGAACATAGACCGAACATAATTTAGATCCGCAAAGTTATCAAAAACCACCCAACCCTCATGAATGCAACGACTTTTAAGGTTTCTTAGTTTTTCTTTTATGGGTGTACGGTATTCATGTGATATTATTGGCATATATGCTTTTGTATTTTTTAGATCTTCGGATGACTTACGAGGCATGATTTCCTAAAACAAAAGCAAAATTACATTTTATTACTGTTTACTTGTAATTTGTTATGCACATTGTTTCTAGTGTGTGCCTAAATGTGACAAATGTGGAGTAACAA
The DNA here is from genome assembly GCA_026074375.1 of Tanacetum coccineum. Lineage (NCBI taxonomy): Eukaryota > Viridiplantae > Streptophyta > Magnoliopsida > Asterales > Asteraceae > Tanacetum > Tanacetum coccineum. The sequence goes on along the minus strand of BQNB010019758.1, from coordinate 18,099 downwards.
TTAACTCGGCCTAAAAATAAAAAAACTTAAGAGTTAATCCAAACGCTCCTTAGTTTGATTTTACTCATCTAAACATGTCAAAAAAATACATGTGAATTATGTATATCGACCTCTGTTCATGAGATTATTATGCATGTGTTTGAAAACATTTTTAAGTTGTATTGACAATGCATAACTACAATTTAGTTATGTTCCTAACGTGAGTAATTTTGAAAATAAAATTGGGGTTTTGGTTCGAAATCAATTTTTAACAAATTCAATAATGTATGCAAATCCTATGTCTACAGGAAGCATATTAGTTGTACATTGTATCATAGTAGTCTTAATTGTACAAAATTAAAAGCAAAATGAAAAATCCCCAATTTCAATTTTTGTGTTCATCATGAACCCTAGACTCAAATTGAAAGAAAATGGATGAAATGACTTATAATTGATGATCTTTAAGATGTTGTGAATGATTGTAGGTGTTTATTTTATCTTCAATTTGTGTTTTAATAGGTGATTTTGAGTTTTTGGGTGGTTTGAGTCGTGTTCGTCACTTGCAGATAAGAAAGGGGGTGTTTATTTTTGTGTTTTGAAATTTTTTAGTTAAGTGTTCAAGTTTTGGAGTCTACTGATGGCGGTTCCATAATCTGGCAGTGCCAAATATATTAGGGGCCACCTATGGTATGAGGGCAGCCCTTAGTGAAGGGTTTTGGACTCAGTTTTTGACGAAAATTTTACGAAGAGGAGTGACATCTTAATTTGCATTTCACGAATTAAAAATGCTTAAAGTACTTTGGATGAAGTATTCAAGTTGTCACGACACGGAATGGAACACAGACTAGAATTGAGACAGAAGAAGGAGAAGCGGACTAAAGTGATTTATGGAATGTGTTCCATCATTCCTAAACCAAGACGTAGATAGTTAAACGATTCACGTTTAAGAGGTTTAGTGAGAATGTCGGCAATGTTGTCGACGGACGGTACTTTTTCGATAGATATATGTCCTTTTTGGACATTATCACGGAGGAAGTGGTGACGAATTTCGATGTGTTTGGTACGAGAATGTTGCACCGGGTTTTTGCTAAGGTCAATCGCGCCTTTGTTGTCGCACATGATGGGAACGTCGTCGAGTCATACGTCGTAGTCGATTAGAGCTTGTTTCATCCATAGTGCTTGTTGACATGCCTTTCTGGCGTTTATGTATTTGGCGTCGGTAGTGGATATAGCAAGAGCGGTTTGTTTCTTCAAGAACCAAGATGTCAAACAACATCCCACGAACGTACAAATACCGCTAGTGCTCTTTCGGTCCACATAATCTCCCGCATGATCAGAGTCGGCATATACTACGGTTTCTATGCTGGTCCCCTTAGGATACCATAATCCTAAGTGCGTAGTGCCTTTAATGTATCAGAAGATACGCTTAACCGCTTCAAGGTGAGAGGTTTTGGGAGCCTCTTGGAAGCGGGCACAAAGGCAGACACTAAACATGATATCGGGCCTACTTGCCGTTAGGTATAATAAGCTACCTATCATGCCTCGATACTTGGTACTATCTACCGACTCACACTCTTCATCTTTCGTGAGTTTAGTATCGGAGGACATGGGGGTTTTCATTGGTTTAGAATCTTCTAGACCAAATTTCTTAAGCATTTCTTTAATATACTTAGATTGATTAAAGAATATACCATCTTCCATTTGTTTAATTTGTAATCCAAGGAAGAAGTTAAGTTCACCCATCATGCTCATCTCGAACTCGTCATGCATGATTTTGGCAAATTCATCACACATGTCTTGACAAGTCGAACCGAATATAATGTCATCGACATATATTTGAACAATGATGAGATTTGAACTTTTCTTCTTAGTAAAAAGAGTATTATCTACCATTCCCATTTTATATTCATGTTTAATAAGAAAAGCTTTTAATCTATCATACCAAGCTTTGGGTGCTTGTTTAAGACCATATAAAGCTTTCTTTAATTTATAAACATGATCCGGTTTTTCGAAATCAATGAATCCCGGAGGTTGTGCCACGTATACCTCCTCATTGATAAAACCGTTCAGGAATGCACTTTTTACATCCATTTGGAATAATTTAAAATCTAAAGCGCAAGCATAAGCTAATAATATTCTAATAGACTCAAGTCTAGCAACCGGGGCATAAGTTTCATCATAATCGATGCCCTCTTGTTGGTTGTATTGTTAGCCCTTGAGAAGACTACCTAGCCTTATTTCGAGAAACAATACCGTTCTCGTCTAACTTATTTCTAAATACCCACTTAGTTCCTATGATTGTCATATTCCTAGTTGAGTAACTGACTCCCAAACGTCGTTAGCACAGAATTGATTTTAATTCTTATTGGCAATTGCGACTATCCAACATTTCATCTCCTAATGCTTCATTCACATTCTTAGGTACTATAGTTGATATACAACAACGAGAAGTTACTTTAGTTTTTGTGCTTTGTGACCTAAGGTTCTTTGTTTAAAAGGTTTCCTATTACAATTTGGATCCTAGATCTCCTTAATGTTATTATTTCATCAACCTCTAAATTTTCATCCACATGTCCATGTTTCTAGGTTTTCTTTTCGGTGACCTTAATTGCTTCTTCTTCATCTAATGTCTCATCCACCAAAGGGGATGTCTTAGAAAGGTGGAGATTTTCATCAAGGCACGTTTTAATTGATTCTTTTGACTTATTATGTTTTGTTTTAGGATATGTAGGACTTTAACTATTTTGAGAATCACCTAAAAAAGACACCTTTGTATGACTTTGGTCTAACTTGGTAAGGTAGTCATTTGTGTTCTTAAAATGAAGCACTGCTTCCAAACACTATAAAAATAAATCTACAAGGTTTTCTACCTCTTGAAGATTCATAGTGTGTTTTTTCATAGAATGCTCTAATGAAATTCGTTTGAAATGTATGTTTGAAGTATCTACGTCTTACAACCAAAAACGTTTTGTGGTAACGATTGCTCATATCAACAGAGTCCTACTCATTTTCTTGTAGAGTCCTATTTTTTCCTTTCACGAACACCCATTTTAATTGAGGAGTTAGCGTGAGCCGAGAAGTTTATGTGTAATAACCGTGGTATTGCAAAAGAAACTCTCCAATTGCACCTCATTATCAAAAATCTCTACGTGGATGTCTAATGATCACTATTGAACAACCTAATTAGTTTTGGATTTTCCTACTAAATATTTCGAATTGATCGAAAGCTTCGGTTTTATCCTTAAGAAATCTAGTCCAAGTATACCTAGAGTAGTCATCTACTATGACTAGGGTGTAACGGTTTCCTCTGTAACTCCGTATGGCGGATGGACCGAAGAGATCCATATGGAAAAGTTCTAAGCATCTAGTCGTTGAGACTACATTCTTAGCTTTATGACTTGCATGAGCTTGTTTTCCAATTTTGCAAGTATCACAAAAATGTTGATCAAACTTAAGCTTAGGTAAGTTTCTAACTAATTCCTTAGAGGCCAACGATTGAATGAGACGCATATTTGCATGTCCTAATCTCCTATGCCACAAGGTAGAATTTTCATCAATCGTAGTTAGACAAATTTGATCCTTAGGCTTATTTCCTAATTTCATCACATATAAGCCTATCTTCCTAATACCTCTACCTATGACTTTACCGTCCTTAGTGATTTCACTATCATGTTTAGAAAAAGTTACTCTACACTTATTGTCACATATTTGTCCTATACTTAGCAAATTAAATCCTAAGTTATCAACATGTTCTACATTATCTATTTTGAGAGAGTCATTGGAAATCGTACCTTTGCCAATGATGTTACCGTGAAGATTACTACCAAAAATGACGTTACCTCCATTGTATGCCTTGTAAGTGGAGAAGAGCTTTCGGTTACCCGTCATATGTTTAGAGCATCCGCTATCCTTGATCCATTCGTCGGGCTCCAAGTCGACTCCAAGGCATATCTATTTATATAAGACAATAACTCAAACATTTGGTCCCCAATATCTCATGGGTCCAAAGTTGTTAGTGCCAAACATCCCTTGCATTTGATGCAATTGGTTGGGATGTGAGAATGGAAGACACATTTCTTATGGCATGTAACTTTGACGTGGAAAGTTGTTCCAACTTACGGGAAAGCCGTGAGGTTGGTTTTGTGGACCAACGTGTCTTTTTGGTTGCGGTGTTTTAGGACGAGAATAATTATTATTGACTCTTCTAGGAGGTGGAGTTTTTGATCTAAAATTTGGTTTAGAAAATCCAACTCCGGGTTTTGACAAAGGCTTATAAAATTGTTTAACTTCATTGTCACTAGCAACGGAACTTGGCCTGTTTATCAATTAATGTTTTTTGTCAAGGACCCAAATTGGAGTTTTTGAAAAAGAGATAGTTTTCTCAGATCTAGGCGTTTGCAGGTGGCAGTCCATATTTATTTTGGGTGCCGCCTGTCATATTAGGGGCCGCCCATATTAGGGGACCGACCATCAGAATAACGCTTTTTCTGAGCTTTTACAAATTTTATATCCTTAGTTCCACTAGAGATGCTTCAAATGGAATTAAACTCTAAACAATTTATCACCGGAGGATTTTTGATTACTCAACATTTCATTAAGCAATGTGAGACTCTTTTTAAATTTGTTTAATCTAGAGATTCATCTTGAGTTTTTCATTCTCAATTTAAATACCTACACTTTGCACAATCGAGATCAACCCCTTGTTTTTCTCGAGTAATGGACAATTTAATCTTTTAATTCCTCTAAGCTCATTTTTCTAGACTATTTCTAGTATCTTTTAAGTTTTTTTGTGATTATCTTTAGCCATCATTTTGTCATAGCTTTATCATTTCGATGGTCTAAAGCTATATCCACTTGATGATTTTCAATCACTAAAGTAAAGATTGATTACGGAACATACCTCACTTGATGTGTGAGCTACAAGACAAATGACGTTTTCATCTTTGACCTTATTCAATCATCTTTTTTCACTACTATGCACCAAGAGCCTCCGATAAAAAGCTCTTTGGTTTCTTATCTTTCGGTGGTTTTGGACATTCTCCAATAAGATTGATTCGAATCGCCGCATCTAAGCATTCTATCCTTTTACCGATAAGTTCATCAAGAGAAGGTGACGTTAATCTATTGACTCTTCAATCACACCGTGACCTTTGGCTCTCCCATTTAGGATGTAGAGCCTAAGAAACTTCCTTACTAGTCTTACTAGACTAACCTTCACAAGAGCTTTAAGACTATAATAATAAGTATTAAATCTAGCAAAAGCACTATCTATATAATTCGTCTCAGAAAAGAACGAATTGTTCATAATGTTGAATCTAAAAGGTCGATCATTATCTTTGACTTGGCTATTTCCTTAATGGGTGAATACAAAGTCTGCCAAATTTTCTTTGTGCCGGTTACACATGAAAATATCTTTCATATCTTTTTTCTTCTTGCAAAGCATTGTAAATAATCCATTTAGCTTTCATTTATTTTTTCGCAGTCTCTTTTGAGATCATTGGTTGGTTTTCAAAGGACAACCTCCATCTAATTTTGGTTCTCCGGATTAGTTTTTTATACAATAGGATGAAAATCACCATTGGTAATAACATTGCCAAAGATCCAAGATCTTTTGATTAAACATATGGTTTCCCCCCCCCCCACGAATCTATTATTCCAATAAATAAAACTATCACTTTCAAAGAGTGGTGGTCTTTGCATAGATTGCTCTTCTAGATATTTGTCAGAATCCATAGATCGATCCAAGCTTTAAAATACATTATATTTTAAATATCTTGAGTGACCTTGCTCCTGATACCAATTGTGGAAACTAGAAGGAGGGGTTGAATAGTTTACACATTTGTTTTACGTTTCAAAAGTTTACTTTCAAAAATCTATAGATCCGAGTTATATGTTCAATCAAATCACAATATGAACAAGCAATAACTTTCTAAACTAAAACACGATAACAACAATAATAATGTAAAGATTTTATAGTGGTTCGGTTACGAAGCACCTCTTCACCCTACTCCACTCCCTGAGTATCCAACTCGAGATTTCACTATGTCAACAATCTCCCTTTAGGCGGAGAAAATCGTTTACGCGTTGCATACGTTATTTTCTGACACTAAGCTAAATGTCAAGTCCTGATCTTAGCTAGAACCAATCTACCACTTCACAAGATATACACACTCACAAGATCTACACTATCGGATCTACACAATATCTGAATCATACAAATACACAAGATCAATACAATAGAGTTTTGGTACTTAGAAGAAAGGAGGATAGATCACTAATTAACACTTCGTTTCTTGACGAATACGAGTGTTCTTCTCTTGCACTTGAATGAGAGGGAAGAGATGAGAAGAAGAGATGAGATCACTTGAAACAAGATTTAAGTATGTTAGTGATCAAGAGTTTTAGTGAGAGAAAGAAGGTTTAGAGAGAGAAAGAAAAGACTAAAAAATTTCGTGCAAAGAGGAATGTTTTTCTGCTAGAAATGATGCATAATTATGGTAGTGAATCTCTAACGGCTCTGCTGGGGTGTTCCCCCCGCGTCCCGTTATAAAAAGGGGCACACCTAAAATAAATAAGGGGGCCGCCGCCTAGACTCCGCTCCCTTTTTTATCTTTTGTGGGAAAGGTTGTATCTGGTGTAGAAGCTTCCGTTTTGGGTGAAAATTTGAGTTTCAAATTTTAAGTATTTAATAAAACTTCAAATTTGAATTTCAAATTTTAAGTAGAATTAAAAGTGAGGATTAAGAGAAAAATATTTTCTTGATCTCTAATCATGCTTAAATAATTTGTTTGTCCATACCTTAAGTGATCACTAATCTTAGAAACGAAATTTTACATTTAATAATTTGTAAACGTTTATTTTTATTGTAAATGTTTTTACATTTTGTTATTAACAAAACGTTGAGAGGTCAGAAAATATAAATAACGTTTTTAGACATTATTTGTATTAACAAGGGGTACTTACTTGAGATTTGCACTGAAGTTTATCATGAGGTGCAACTGCATCGTTAATGAGTATAGCTGGGAATTCAGCTTCCACAGAGCTAAGGTTGTGAAGATCATCATCAATCCTGATCTTTTCATATGTAGCAGTTTGCCAATTAAAAACGTTCCCGCATTTATGAGCTTTTTCTTCCTCGAGCCTGATGTATTCTTCCATAGTAAGGTTTGGATCGTCCATCCTGAAATAATCTAGCTTGAAAAATTTATTAAATAACCAATACGTCGTATTTAGAGAACTGAATACGCCGTATAGAATAAACAAACAACCAGGAATTTAAACTAAATTACACAAATCCTAAGGGTTAGATCTAATCTAATGTTAAAAACCAAAATACCAAAATAAAAATCAGATTAATTTTCACTCTCCGGCAGCGGCGCCAAAAACTTGATGTGTCGTTGTGTGGTGTATATTTTATTGATTCAAATTTTAAATTTATATTTTGCTGACTCAACCAAAAACAACACTTTAACGGGCAGTGTACCCGATTGGTAGTAGTTTCGTGGTAAGTAGGGTGTCGATCACTGAGAGCGAGGTTAAATCTATCAATTTAATTAATATCTTGGGTATCTAATCTATGTTAATTCCATTCTAATCCTATGTTAAACCTATGTTAAACCTATGGCAGTCTAAATCCTAGTTCTAATGGGAAAAGGGGGTTTTCAGCCTGAGAGACTGGCACGGTTTGGTTGGTGACTACAATCAATTCAAGACACTATTACCCACGCAAGCTAATAGATAAAAGATAAAAGAGCGGTCGAACCTTATATAAGAAAACTGTATTAACCATTATTAATCCGATTAGAACGTTGGTTTGTTTATTAAGTGCAATGATTTCTTCTCTCGAGGTGGCATATCATTCTTAAGACTTAGGCGTTACATCATCCTAAGACCTAGACACATTAATTCTATCACAATTAAAGCATCCGCATAAAGCATCCTTATTTGCTGATTATAATCTATCTTAGGGATTAAAGCAATGGTGATCTTATTAAACCCTAGCTCATAGAGACTTTACCCACTTATCTCTTAATGGCAATATATACGCTAGTAGTCCACATGTCTAACTATCCATTAGAATCATAACGTTATTTGTTGAATTATCTAGGTCACCTGCTAGTCAACACAATCAATAAACCATCGGCAATATCCCATTAACTAGTTAAGCCCGAAGCGTATCCTAGACACAGACTTAGAAGGACAATACTTGTGTAACTATTATTCTAGATGTATAAATTATTATATGGATAGCTATCCCGGACTCTAGATCCGCTTGGTCCACTTTGCTGGATCCAGTTAAATGATAGGTCGCATACAAAAGCACGTAAACAAGTATAAATTGAAAAACATAAACAAGCACTTAACGATAAATTAAGAAATCGATATAAACAAATACCAAACATTCAGATCTTCATAATAATGGCTAGTTCCCAAAGGTATTAGCCTTCAAATGTCATAATAAATACAAGAGTAATAATTTAGCCAAGGTAAACTAACCGAGTTAACGAATGATACCAAAAACTGAACGATTACTAAAGTATATAGAACTCCTATGGAATTGAATACGTTGCTCGACCTTTTCTGCTATTTTTCTCCTCTAAAAATCGACTTTTATGGTTTAGGTATCGAGAATATGATTTAGCACACTTAAAACTTGTTTTTGAGTTTTCTATTTATAAGGTCTGGAAGTGGGTTGGATACGGCGTATCCATGTATTGGATACGGCGTATTGGGGGATTTCTTGGAGTAGGGACCACGTTTGATATCTTCTAGAATATAATAATGTTTCCATATCTTGAATACGACGTATTGAGTCCTTTGGATACGACGTATTGATCTTCATTCCTTTTGTGGTCTTTGGTGAGTGCAGGCAAAGGTACGTCGTATCTTCCTTGATGGATACGGCGTATTGGTCTTCAGAAACAGTAATCTTCAAAATATCTTTATTTAAGCTCCAGAATGCGCGCCTTTTGCTAAGTTTCATCAATTACTCCATAATTACTGCAATTCTCAAATATAAATGATTAAGTAACAATTCTTTGCAATAACTATACAAAATGGGTTAATATCATAGGATAAATGATGCTATAAAATATACGTTATTTGTTGTCACCAGTACTCTCTTTATAATTCTCTCTTTATCAACCCGAACTAAATCCCATTATCTTTTCTGTCGGCTAATACTAATGACCACTGAGAACCCCGTAGTCATAAAAACTCAATAATAGCCATTAAGAGTGAAGGTGAATTTTGATCAGGATCATTTTAGGATTAAGTGTTGTGTTTTGCTTTGGTGTTTATGTTAAACATATTTCGTAGGGGTTTTAGAAAAGCAATTCATGGTTTCTTTTCCTCAAAATGTCATAAATCGCCATGTACATTCCCCTGTATACATAAATCGCCTAAATATGGAATAACATAAACCGCTAAGAACAGTGACACATTATCCGTGCACATTTCGCCAAGGACAGTGACACATTCTGCCTTGCACATTTTGCCATGACACAAATAGCTATAAAGGCTAATTACATATTTTGCCTTGCCCATTTCGCTATGCACATTTCGCCTTGCACATTTCTCTATACACATTTCGCTATGAAGGAAATTACACATTTCGCCTTTGCACATTTTGCCTTCTGCACATTTCACCTTCATCATTGCCCATTTCGCCTTCATGTCACATTTCGCTACCATGAACTGCACATTTCGCCATTCTTCATCAGTTTGCACATTTCGCCAATCTTCAAGATCAAACCTATATTTTTTGAGCCAACTAAGTTGTTTGATACTTGAATAAGATTCTCATAAGCATGGCAATGATGAAAGTATAAGTGGATGATCCAAAACAACATCAAATAAGCTTGAGAGATCAAAAATGTATCAAAAACATACATTTTCATAAATAAGAAAAAAAACTTTATAAGATCAAGTAAGTTGATGTTTTTTGGCTTAAGTTTACTAAAAGCTTATCACAAAAGATGGTAGATAGGAAAGTAACAAGCTTTGTGACGAAATAAGTTCAAACAAAATCAACCCGTGGCTTATTTTGCTTATATATAAGCCATGAATCACCCAAATAAGCAAAACCACAAACACAAATTCCTCCTAGGCTCTTGATACCACCTGTAGCGCGATTCAAAAACACATATTCATGAGGTCGGGGTTGAACAAAGAAGATAAGATGTATCATGTTTGTTTCTAGTGAGAGAAAGTAGAGAGAGGGTGGATGAAAAGGATGTATTATTAGTTTAGAACCAAAAGTGATACAAATGATTTCACCAACACCCCTCATAGAGAGCCATGAAGGGTATTTGTACTAAAAGAGAAAGGTAAACTACGCCTAGTTTACATAAGTAACCCTTTGATGTGTGTGTTTCCAAGCTTTAAATTTATAATACTAGAAATACTGATTTTTACTAAAAACGCAACACTCGAGAAAGTATACCCTATCGGGTGTAATATAGTATTAGGGAAGTCCAGGTCGTTCTACAGGAATTGAAGTTTTCACAGTTTGTAATTAAGGTGCTAAGGCTAAAATGATTGTCACAGATCAAATTAACCAAATCGTGCATATATCGAATATTGTAAAGAAAGCAATTAAGAGATGATTTAAGCAAGGAATTAAAGTATGTTTGTTTAGGCAATGATCACTAATACAATGAAGTGTTTAGGATAGTGTTTACGAGTTAAGAAAATAAAGATATCACAAATTACAAATCCTTTTGGCCTTTAAGTGTAACTAGTGATTATATCGATTAATAACAACGAATCCTTTCGACCTTTATAAGTTATTATAACCAATATATTAGATGAAATGATAGAACAAATATATAAAGGAACCCTTTCGGCCTATATTCTTGTATAAAATATGTTTTACCAATTCAATAAACACATATCTAAACGCTCTATATCTAAGATCACATATTGCCCAAATAAACACAAGATGACTACTCGATGATTAAAGAAGTAACAAAACATATAAAATTCATCATGAATTTAGTAAAGATCATACTCAAAAGATAAACAAGATTTAGGTGTTGTTTGTTTATTAAGAGGCTCTAAATCTGAATCTGATTCGCACATCTGAATCTGAATATTCGGTAGAAAAGTCTGAATCTAATTCCCATCTTAATCTGAATAAGTGGTTGAGAAGTCTTAATCTGAATGAAATAAAACTGTTTGTTTTGGTAAAAATGTATATATGTGTTAAACAATAGTTTTCAACTTAAATATAAAACTATTGCATTCGCACAAAAAATAAATTTTAAAAAATAAAAAAAATTATAATATAATCAATTTAAAGTTAAAAGTATTTAAAATAACATGCAATCTCATGTTTATTCGACAAAAATAAACGTGTTAGAGTTTAAATTGAACTTTTAAAACGATTAACTAAATGAGTCGCGTTAGAATTAAGATGTATGAGTCTGAAACCGTACTTTTCAATTTGAACAAAATATAATTGACACATATAATCTTATACATTCTTTATATAACAAAACATATGCAATCATTCTATTTAATACCTTTAATAAAAAAGATAAAAAGTAAAACAAAAAAATCAAGAAATGAAAAAAAAACATTAAAATAAAAAAATAACACCAAAGTAGAGAATAAATAAAAAAAAGAAAAAAAACGACATTAAGAGGTGTTAAGACACCCCTTTCACATCTAGTTCAGTAAGATGTGTATGCCTCTTAGTGCCTCTTAATGGCCAGAATAAAACAAACGCTCTTAACCGTGTTTGCCTCTTACTGCCTCTGAATGACATAAAAAAAACAAATAGTCTTAATGACCCAAATGTCTGACCGCGTCTGAATGAATTAGATTAAGATGCTGTTAAGAGGCATTTCTTAAAAAACAAACACCACCTTATACCAACTTCAAGAGCAAATGTTTGATGATTTCACAAGTTTTCCCAACGAAAACTTTATTATATTCAAAGTAAACCCAAAAACTATAAACAATTATGTCACAGTCGCTTATAGATTCGAATTACACTTCAATGCTACTTTCTTGGATGGATTCAAATCTGGAAATTGATGGTGGGGAGTGGTGGTAGTCGATGGTGGTTTGAAGGGGTGTTTGGATCCTTGGTTTGTCAAGCCAAGATCACCAAAAATTCCTATTTTAAGTGTTCTAAACGAACTAGAATGATTTGTGTGAGAGTGTGTGAAATGAGAGAGCCAGGGAGGGTATTTATAGGCTTTTCAGGGGCCAAAAACAGCCACACAAAAATAATTGTGCGCCGCACATCGGGAGTTAATGCTATCTTTATTTAATTGCCTTTAATTTTTTCCACCGACTCAAAAGTGCGCCGCACTTTGGCCAAAACTGCCACACTTTGGTCACTTTTAGCACTTGGCCTTTTCCAAGGTTGTAGATAATTTAATTCTCTTCGCGTGGCTACTTGAACCAACTAAAACAGAGTTCATATGACCGAGTTATGGCCAAAACAGTGAACAGGTTTCGGAAAGCTTTTAGTTTGAGTTTACTTCTTCGGTTAAGCTCCAAATCTTTGTGTTTTCTTCCGTTTTCTTCCACGACACGTACCATAAACCTACAATATCAAATATACTCTATTCTATTCCAAAATTTCTTATAATTAACCAATAAGTATACATAAAAGCATTGATAACGCATATAAAAATATGTATAATTTGAGCGTTATCAAATCCCCCTACACTTAAAACTTTGCTTGCCCTCAAGCAAATCTAAGAAAATAAATTTAAAAACAAGGGTTCCTACATGATAAGAGCATAAAATTTTAAATTTTGATATATTTTTATTATTATTATTTTTTAAAGAATTTTTTTTATTGGGTGCGAAATTATCAAAAATATTTTTGGTTTTTTAATAAATAAGCACAAAAGGCGCAACCCCCCCCCCTTAAGGGTTTGCTTATCCTCAAGTAAAATAAAGAAAAATAATAAGCTTTACAAAATAAAATTGGATTATAAAAAATATTTTTGAATTTTTAATATGTGAAAGCAGAG
>BQNB010019757.1:0-66396 GCA_026074375.1 Tanacetum coccineum | reverse complement strand
AAAAAAAAGAGTTTTACTCATAAAGCAATAAACTATATATAGTTGGATGTTTGTATACCATAGAACTCTCGTATGAATGCCTTCCTACCAAGTGAATTAAGCTTCGGCCTTCCATCTGGCAAAGCCTGAAATAAATCCAATGTTATGATCACCGTCAACCCGTTTAGCTACATTTTACTTTTACTTCTACCCATTTGTGATAAACTACAACATTGACCCATTTATAAGTAAAAAAATTGAGGTTGTAAATTCTAATTTTAGACAACACAAACAACTTAAAGCGATAAATACTCACCGAATATCATTTTCTTGATCTCGCTGGCTCTACAGACAGCCTAAAGCTGCTCTTCAAATGACACTTGTTTAGTGTTTTTACTGCCAAATGAGGCCTTGTCAGTATCTTCATTTGATTGAGAAGAATCTGCTTGATTTGCTCTCAACTTTAGTAAAAAGATGCATTCTGGCCAAAGAACCTTACAAAAGACAGAACTTTTGAAACTCAGTACCATATATATCCATTTCAGTCGACATGATGCCTTAAACTTACATCTTGAAGATAACAAAACCCTTGAGCAACAACATTCTCTCTTCTGAGAGAATTCCATCATAAACTGTAAGATCTGCTTTGTCATCCAAAACACCCGTTGTCTGTATGAAAACAAAATTTAACCCATGTAACCTTTTTTTGGCAAAACCAATGGATATTTGTGAATAATGTAGTAAATAGCAAACCTTAGCTAGCCTCTTCTGTTATCTATATTGTGGAGATAAATCAAATTCCATAAAATATGAAAAAATCGAGATGCTTTCTTAAACTATTTATATTATGCACACTTACACACTTTAGACCCTTGGTTATCAAATGATCCTTGGCCCTTTATTTTCTTCAAAACATGATCACTCGCATCTGAAAGAAAAGTCCTTTTTCTCATAACATACCCTTGATAATCAACCGACTCTTTGCCCTTTCTTTTTCTTAAAATGGGTTCACTCACATCTTAACAAATTGCCAAACAGACCCTAAAGATCTTCCAAGAAAGAAGTATGATTTACTAAAAATAATTGGTGATATAAAGCTTTTACCTTTATTGCAAATATGTCACATGTATTAAAAGAGCTTATTTCAATCACAAATACCTAAAAAGGTTAGGTTATCAAAGTGGCCTTATCTAAAAGCATAACTGAAGGGCTTATGTTCACCTGCAAATAGAACCTAAACACTAACAAATTCCTTATTTATAACATCATTGTTTTTTTCCAAAAAGAGAAAACGCGAACATAAAGTTGAATTTGTTATATATGAATCGCTTGGATTACCTTATGATAAGAGGAATCAATCTTCTTGAACCTTCCTTTAGACTTCTGATTTCTTATTACTGATGCATTTATCTTCTTAGTTGGCACAGGTTCTTCATATCCTGGATCTTTGATTTTTTCATATTACGAAGATATGCTATAATTTTTATCCATCCTTAGTTTTTTTAACCGATGGATGATTAGCATTCTTTTGGAGATGGAGGGGTGTAACCCATGTCTCTTGGAATGCATCCTGTAACTGTACAATGAATGTATACTGCATATTGGAACTCGATTGTGGAGTGGGAAGCATTTAAAGATACAACCCCATTAAATTTAGGGACTGAATCTTTTATAAGGATAGATGTACTAAATTCATTGGAAGACTACTATATTTCTCCAAGAAGCGAATTATGAGCCAAATGAAGAATAGTGCCACTACTATATTATTTAGTAGGGTTACTATATTTTTAAAGATAAAAAGCGATCGATGAGTGTCAAATTTAGAAGAATTATGGCGTAACTGGCCCGCATGAGTTACGCCGTAATTAATCATTGCTAAAGAAGATATTATGCTGAAGGAAAAATACGGCATAATTGACCCATTGTAATTACGTCGTAATGAATTAATATTTCAAGAATATTTGTGCTGACGAATGGTTACGGCGTAACTGGGTCGATGTAATTACGCCGTAACTAATTTTTATACTAAATGATGGAATGTCGCTTCAGATGAATTACGACGTAACTCGACACATTAGTTACGCCGTAATTATGACTCATCACATGGGCCGAAAGGGCATTATTAATACTATGTTTCAAAGATGCAGTAATATTATGGGGGCTAAAGTCGTACAAAGTCCAAACTTCTACCTTATTATAAATTCATGGGTTTTGCTAATGGCAGCCCTTAGGGTTGTGGTTAAGAGGAATTTTTTTACTACAATTTAATGTAAGAAATAAAATCATCCAATCAAAATCAAATGTTTGTTGTGCATCCGGATTTTTAGGGATTGTATCCATATTTCTCGGAATTGACATCCAATCATAATGCTTCATATATGACCTTGTAATAAAACTCATTCTCTTAAAAACAACCCTAAGGGCTGTCATTAGCAAAATCCTAAATTCATTACGTGATGAATGATTTTTTTATTCATTTTGGTTTGGTGGTTTTCTATGCGACGAACAAGAAAATAAAAAAAGGGGTTTTCATACCTTTATTTACTGGTGACGAGGGAGAGAGGGGTTTGTCATGGCATTCGACTAGAGGATCGCGAGCATTAGTCTAGCACGAATTGTAATTATACTTCAACTCTTTATGATTTGATCTAGCAATATAATTGGTTGATGTTATGATTCTTTATGCTTTATTTATTGTTCGTCGGCATTTAATTAATTAATTATCTTTTTGATTGTTATTTTATGATCTTATTGTCCTTTTGAATCTTTATTAATTTATCCTTTTGCATCTTTATTAATTTATGCAGTATGCTTAGTGTAACCTTTGCCTTTTTTGTGTTTTGAATATTCTAATTTAGTCCTTCGACTATTTGACGATTGTCTGTTTACTTAGAATATTGTACCGTGTTGACGGTGGTGAATTTATGAGATTGAGGTGAATTATGGTTATATGGTGTATAATAATCCTTTTTAGATGGTATTATTATGATATTTATGTTTCGGGTGGTTGACCCGTGAATTTTCGAGAAATACCAAAAAACGAGTCTCGACACGTCCGTTAATGTCCAAGTGAGTTTTTGGGAGGTCTAATATGAAAATATGTCAAGTAAATACTCTAAGTTATTGAAAAAGTATTTTTAAAGTGAATAAAAATGCTAAGTAACTTTGGGGAATAATTTACGGTTGAGTTTTATGAGCTTTTAAGTGATCCCGACACGAAAACGAAGACACCCGGGGGCATTGGATGCCTTGGCCGGTTATAAGACAAGTATAGGGGACAAGGAGGCTTAATTTTAGCTCTTTGGTCCCAACATGAGTACATATATTTTGTATCTTTCATAACATGCTCATTTCATTTCTTGTTTTCAAGAAAATAAAACACACACTCTTGTGTGCTCTCCCTCTTGTGTTTAAAATAAGCCACACACACACACGTTTTATTTTCAAACTTTGATAAAAAAAAACATGAGAGTTTGGGTACTTCCGGGTTGATTCTAGTGCACGTGTTAGCATTTAAACAACGTTTGGGTTGTCCGGTTCGCGTCGAAATTTATTTTGAAGACCATTTTTGTAAGACTTTCAAATTTAATTTTTACTTGTCATTTTGGGTTGCTAGTGATGCACAGATGTTAGCTGTACGGCCCGATCGTTTAAAATCGATAGCGAAAAGTTTAAAAATGGTTGCTTTGGGTGCGTTTGGAGTTCGAATAAAATGAAACAAGGATAAGGTTTTGTTAGTTTTGATATTATCGTCGTGATGGTTAAAAAACATATATTTGCTATGTAGCTTATTTTGTATATGGCTTATGTATGTGCTCGAATGGGCTTATTTTTGGCTTATAAGCTCACGAAAATTTTGAGGGTTTCAAGGAAAGTGTTTTTGGTTATTACTTTAGTATGTGGTATTTTTGTGGATTATAATTATAGCTTATGGTGATAACCAAATGCGATACGTAGCTTATTAGCTTATTGTTAAGCTTAATAATTAAATTTTAGAGCTTATGGGCTCATGGCCCAATAAGCAATCAATAAGTCGTGGCTTATTGGATGGCTTATTGTGGTCTGAATTACTTTATTACTTATTGATTTGAGCTTATATACGCTATTGGGCCTTAGGTTTGGGTTTAGAACGTATTTTGGATATGTAAAAACTATAATGGACCTTTGTTGGGCCTTAACGTCCAATAAGAGTTAACTAGTCGTTTTGGGAATTTTGATGAACATTTAGGAAGTGAAATATACCTGTGATGTTATATTGAAAGTCGTTTTGAGAAAGTATCCTGGTAAACGTCGTGTAAGGTGATTTTTGGAATTTGGTCGGAAAGTGTCGAAGCGTTGGAAAATTGTTTGAAAATAAGGTTTAAAAATGTTGGGAAATGTCATATAAACGTACGGGTCATGCCGAAATTTCATAAAAAGTCTATACTTAGAATTTTTACTTAAAACGTGATTTTATTTTTAATAATAAAATATTATTATTTTATTATTTTAATAAGTCGACTAAAAAATGAAAAATATAATATTTGTCGAAACTTTTCTAAAATGTTTAGCGAACATAAACGTTTCATTTTGTATAGTATAAATGATATATTTATGGTAACCAAGTGTACCGAATAGATTTATCGAGATATATTTATAATTAATTATTATAAATATTTACTTATATTACTTAATTATTTTTACGTAAATAGTATAAGTATATTGCACTAAGATATGGGTTCGATATGGTATCTTTGGAGTTAAGTTGTCAACCATCACACCACTAAAATATTTAAGATAACCGTACAACAAACATTTTGACCCCTATGCATCAAATCTGAAAACTGCTTTGGAGATAAATGATTAAAATAGGACATTAACGAGACTAGCTCATGTTCGAACATCGTTGCATTTGCTTGTGTGATTGAGATTTGGTTGCTAAAGACTTGCTTGAGGTGAGTTCTCGTAGCCCCATTTTTTTACTGTTTTTTCGTTGGGAGAAAATGATACTCAAATGTGTTTTGAACTGTTTTCTGAACTGTGAGAAACATGGTTTTGTTTTTTGGACAATTTAGGTGCTTATGACTGCTATGTAAATATATGTGATGTGATTTGTACTGTGTTTGGCATGGCAAGAGTTGTGGTTTTACTTGCATGTACTGTGTTTGGCATGGAAAGGGTTGTGGTTTTACTTGCATGTACTATGTTTGGCATGCAAGGGTTGTGGTCCTGCCCTAATATAGTGCTCCAGCTATTAGGCCCTTTAGGTGCGTAAGTGACATATCGAAGTTGCAGCTCCAAGAGCATTGGTATATGCTGGTTTTGGTGACTAGCGGGGATGCTAGGTCATCGCACATGATTAGCGGGGATGTTAAGTCATGAGTTTGTTGCATATATTCACTGTCATATAGACTATTGTCCATTGTTTAAATGATTGGCACAACAACTGGTTCCGAGTCAAACCTACGAGCTCACTAACATTATTGTTGACGTTTTCGAGTATCATTTTCAGGTGAAGTTAATGTTCGTTAAGATTGTGGTGCATGTGGCAGACTTTTAGAGAATCTCATAGGAATCTTGTTTGAGAAGTCTTGCATTTGATGTTGTTATGGATTTGGTTTCTTAAGGATTAAGCATAAGATTGTGTGGACCCTTGCGTGGGCTTATAGTTGTAATAATTGGCGACTATGTGTTGTGTTCTTGATTTGGGACATCACTCAAGGTTGATTTGAGGTAGATGGTCATCATGACACTTTAATTAATGCATTTTAGTTTTCTCTATTATGTATCTTGTGTTTTGATTGATCATTATGTTGCATTTCCGTGTTTTTGCCCCTGACGGGGTGTGACAGAATGGTAATCAGAGCTAAGGTTATAAAGAACTAGGTGGTTTGGCCTAGACTATAACCTAGGAACATTCATATATTTGAATGATAGGATCTATGTGTATGGTGTTCCGCTTATACGTGCTTATGTGATTATAAGGTATAGCATTAGTTAAGTCATTCATTTGAAATAAGTGAGCCTAATACTAAGTACCACTGGGAAATGATACGGGTATAAATGTGGTGGCCAACGTAATTATAAACGTATCACGAATCACGCATATTTAGTATTATCGTTCATACAAATCGGTGTTAACACCTTAAGGCCGTAGTAGGCGTAGTATAGTGTATTAAGTTACCCTATACGTGTTGACCGTCCCGCCTACCTAACCTTTCCCATGTTCTCTCTCGTGTAGATAATGCCGCCTACGATGACGACCTGAAGTGCTGGTCGTCCTGCTGTCGCATCATGAGGAGGGGGAACGGGTGGACAAGCTGGTAGATATGGTAGGACTAGAGGTCTTCTGGTAATCAGAGTGATGGTAGGATTGATGGTCAAGATGGACAAGTAGGTGGTCAGGGTAGTGAGGTGAATGATGGTGTTAACGGAGTTCCCGACTTCTCTACCATCATTGCACAACAGTTGCAGAATTTACTTCCCACTATTGTAGCCCAAGTAGGTGACCAAGGTAGAGGTCAAGGGAATGGTAGGAATCAAAACGGCGATGCCGTTAATGACAACATATGCGGTAATGTTAGTAGGGGTTGTACCTATAAGGAGTTCTTAGCTTGTAACCCTAAGGAGTATGATGGTAAGGGAGGTGCTATAGTGTATACCCGTTGGATATAGAAGATTGATTCAATTTAGGATATGAGTGGGTGTAGGGATAGTCAAAAGGTAAAGTACACTGCTGGTTTATTTGTTAGTAAGGCTCTCACGTAGTGGAACTCTCAAATCCACACACGAGGTAGAGAGGCCGTTGTAGGTATGTCTTGGGAAGGCTTTAAGACTTTGACTAAAGAGGATCTTTACCCTAGTAATAAGTTTCAAAAGTTGGAAACTGAGTTGTAGAATCACGCCATGGTCAAGGCTGGCCATGCTGTGTATACTGATAGGTTTCATTAGTTGGCTAGGTTAATTCCTAACTTAGTAACCCCTGAAGGTAAGAGGATTGAGAGGTATATGTATGGCCTTGCTCTACAAATTCAAGGAATGGTGGCAGCAACGGAGCCAAAGACCATTCAAAAGGCCGTACAGATAGCTGGCACATTGACTGACGAAGCCCTTAGGAATGGATCAATCAAAAAGAACCCTGAGAAGAGAAGAAATGGAGGGGAACCTAGCAAGGATAGGAATGTGAGAGATGACAACAAAAGGACTAGGACTGGAAATGCTTTTGCCACAACCACCAACCCTGTAGTGAGAGAGAACACGGGTACGGTACCCAAGTGTACCACCTGTAACACCCACCATGTACTCAGGGCGCCTTGTCACATATGTTTCAACTGTAACCGCCCAGGTCATTTTGCCAAGGATTGTAGAGTGGTGCCTAGGAATATGAACCCCATCAATGCTAAAAACCTAGTAGCTAGGGCCTGTTATGAGTATGGTAGTACCGATCATATCAAGTCAGCTTATCCTAGGTTGAATCATGCTCAAAGGCCAGGGGTAAAGCATCAGAACCAAGTCGTGGCTATTAATGGGGGTCAGGGTCGTGGGAACCAAAGGAATCAGGCAAGAGGTAGGGCATTCATGTTGGGAGCAGATGATGCTCGCTAAGACCCGAACTTCGTGACGGGTACGTTTACTCTAAACAATCATTATGCCACTACCTTATTTGACTTTGACGCCGACTATAGCTTCATTTCTACTACCTTTATACCTCTGTTAGGCATAGAGCCCAGTGACTTAGGTTTTAGTTATGAGATTGAGATAGCTAGCGGGCAGCTAGTAGAGATTGATAAGGTTATTAGGGGGTGCAAATTAGAAATAGAAGGTCATGTTATTCGTATTAACTTGATACCCTTTGGAAGTGGGAGCTTTGATGTGATCATAGAAATGGATTGGTTGTCTGACCATAAGGCTGAGATAATTTGTCATGAGAAAGTAGTGAGGATACCACTACTAGATAGAAAGGTGCTTAGAGTATTAGGAGAGAAACTGGAAGAGAAGGTAAGATTGTTGATGAGTGCTAGGACTAAGGAGCATAAGCAAGAAGAGATCGTAGTAGTGAAAGATTTTCCCAAGGTATTCCCGGATGATCTATCTGGATTGCCGCCTGTTAGGGAAATTTAGTTTTGAATTGAGTTGGTTCCTGGAGCGATGCCGGTTGCAAAGTCTCCCTATCATTTGGCACCTTCTGAATTGGAGGAGTTGTCGAGTCAACTCAAAGAACTCTAGGACAGAGGTTTTATTCGACTAGGCTCGTCGCCTTAGGGAGCACCGGTGTTGTTTGTTAAGAAAAAGGATGGATCCTTTAGGATGTGTATTGATTATAGAGAATTGAATATGTTGACCATTAAGAACCATTATCCGTTCCCTAGGATAGACGACTTATTTGACCAACTTCAAGGATCATAGTACTTCTCTAAGATAGACCTTAGGTCCAGATACCATCAGCTGAGAGTGCATGAGGATAACATTCCAAAGACTGCGTTTAGAACTCGTTATGGACATTTCGAGTTCACAGTAATGCCCTTTGGTTTGACTAATGCACTGGCGGTATTTATGGATCTAATGAACCGAGTGTGTAGGCCGTATCTAGACAAGTTTGTGATAGTGTTCATTGATGATATTTTAATCTATTCTAAGACCCGAGAAGAGCATGAAATGCACCTAGTATTAGTCTTAGAATTGCTCAAGAAGGAGAAACTGTATGCTAAGTTTTCTAAGTGTGAATTCTGGTTGCAAGAAGTATAGTTTCTAGGACATGTGATTAAGGGAGATGGTATTCATGTAGACCCTCGTAAGATTGAAGCTGTTAAGAACTAGAATTGGCAGGGTATTACCGTAGGTTCGTTCATTCTTAGGATTGGCAGGGTATTACCATAGGTTCATTGAGGACTTTTCTAAGATAGCTAAGCCGCTTACTGTCTTGACTCAAAAAAGTAAGACCTACGATTGGGGTGAGGAGCAGGAGAATGCATTTCAAACTTTGGAGGATAAGTTGTGTAATACACCTGTTCTAGCTCTCCCCGATCATCTGGAGGACTTTGTAGTGTATTGTGATGCATCCGGGTTTGGACTAGGATGTGTGTTGATGCAAAGAGGTAAGGTGATAGCCTATGCGTCTAGGCAGTTAAAAATTCATAAGAAGAATTATACCACCCATGATTTGGAGTTGGGTGTGGTAGTGTTTGCACTTAAGATTTGGAGACATTATTTGTATGGGACAAAGAGTGTCATATATATGGATCATAAGAGTCTCCGGCATATCTTTAGTTAAAAAAAGTTAAATATGCGACAGCGTCGCTGGATAGAGTTGTTTAGTGATTATGACAGTGAAATTCGCTACCACCCTGGTAAGGCGAATGCAGTGCCTGAAGCACTAAGTAGGAAACAGAGAGTGAAACCTAAGAGAGTTAGAGCTATGAATATGACCCTCCAGTCGAGTATCAAGGATATGATACTAGCGGCTCAGAAGAAGGCGTCTGATGAGTCTGTGGGATTACATACAGGATTAGATGAGATGATGGAACTTAGGAATGATGGAGCATTGTATTACCTAGATCGAATATGGGTCCCTTTGAAGGGTGATGTGAGAACCCTAATAATAGACGAAGCCCATAAGTCAAAGTACTTTGTAAACCCAAGAGCTGATAAGATGTATTATGACCTTAGAGATGGGTATTGGTGGGCGGGAATGAAGAAGGATATAACTATTTATGTTAGTAGGTGTTTGACTTGTTTGAAGGTTAAGGCTGAGCATCAAAGGCCGTCTGGCTTGCTGCAGCAACCTGAGATTCCCGAATGGAAATGGGAAGGGATAGCAATGGATTTTATGACTAAGTTGCCTAGGACTATTAGTGGGCATGACACAATCTGGGTCATTATGGATCAATTGACTAAGTCTGCTTATTTTCTACCTATGCGGGAGGATTATAAGATGGATAGATTGGCTAGGTTATACTTGAATGAGATTGTTTCTAGGCATGGTGTGCCGATCTCGATCATACCTGATCGTGATAGTCGGTTCATGTCGAGGTTTTGGCAGTCAATGCAAGAGGCATTAGGAACCCGTTTAGACATGAGTACGGCTTACCACCCTCAGACCGATGGTCAAAGTGAGCATACTATTCATACTTTGGAAGACATGCTTAGAGCATGCGTCCTTGACTTCGGGGGAAGCTGGGATGTTCATCTTCCATTAGTTGAGTTTCCGTATAACAATAGTTATCATTCTAGTATGAGATGTGCGCCGTTTGAGTCTTTGTATGGTAGGAAGTGTCGTTCCCCGATTATGTGGGCTGAGATTAGAGAGGGTCAGTTGATAGGTCCTGAGTTAGTACAAGAGACCACCGAGAAGATCTCATAGATTAAGGATAGACTTAAAGCTGCGCGTGATCATCAGAAAAGTTACGCAGATAAGAGGATGAAGCCTCTAGAGTTTAGTATAGGTGACTATGTCTTGCTCAAAGTGTCGCCTTGGAAAGGCATGGTACGCTTTGAGAAGAAAGGGAAATTAGCACCTAGGTTTGTTGGACCTTTTGAGATCATTGAGAAGGTAGGCCCAGTAGCCTATCGGTTAGATTTTCCTGAGGAGTTGAATGGTGTTCATGACACGCTTCACGTGTCGAACCTTAAGAAGTGTTTGGTTGATCCAACACTACAAGTGTCCTTGGATGAGATCCAAGTAGATGCTAAGTTGAATTTCGTAGAGGAGCCTGTGTAAATCTTAGAACAAGAGGTTAAGAAATTAAAGTAGAGTAGAATTGCCATCGTCAAGGTTCGGTGAAATTCGACACGTGGGCCTGAATTCACATGGGAACTTGAAGATCATATGAGACTTAAGTACCCGCATCTGTTTAGTGCTGATAAGTAGTTGAATTTCGAGGGCGAAATTCTCTTAAGAGGGGTGGAATGTAACCTTTGCCCTTTTGTGTTTTGAATATTCTAATTTAGTCCTTGACTATTTAACGATTGTCAGTTTACTTAGAGTATTATACCTTGTTGACGGTGGTAAATTTATGAGATTGAGGTGAATTATGGTTATATGGTGTATAATAATCCTTTTTCGAGGGTATTATTATGATATTTATGTTCCGGGTGGTTGACTCGTGAATTTTTGAGAAATGCTGAAAAACGAGTCGTGACACGTCCGTTAATGTCCAAAAGAGTTTTTAGGAGGTCAAATATGGAAATATGTCAAGTAAATAGTGTAAGTTATTGGAAATTTATTTTAAAAGTGAATAAAAATGCTAAGTAACTTTAGGGAATAATTTACGGTTGACTTTTACTAGCTTTTAAGTGATCCCAACACGAAAACGAAGACACCCGGGGGGCATTAGATGCCTTGGCCGGTTATAAGACAAGTATAGGGGACAAGGAGGCTTAATTTGTGACACCCTAAAAATTTCCGATCAATAAATTAGCCGTTTCCGTCTAGTAGTTTGAATTTTAAAAAGTTTTGTTTAACCGAGAAGTTTTCCCGCTTTTATCTGAGAATCGTCATCGGGAGCAAACCGGGACAGTTGTAGTATTTTGGCAATAGCCACGTTTTTATATTCATGTAAATATTTAAAATTTCATAATTTTTTGAGATACCGTTATTCGTTTCGTTACTTGCGTAAACCGTGTTTCGTTTAAAAATGAGCATATGCATGGAAGGCTTTGAAATTAAGTCAAATAATGAAGCACTAGCATCATATAGTATTAAAAACTCATTTTTGGACCCCTCCTCATGCATGCATGCGTCCAAACAACCTTAATAACCCTTGGACACCATGTTTGAATTCAAATTTCTATAAGACAAGTTCTTATCACATGTTTTGTCCTAGCTTAATTCTAATTGGAGGATCAAATTAGTCCCCTCTCTTTCTTTGTCCCATTCCCATGGCACACACACTAACACACACCTAGTGTGTGAAGTAAACTTGTTATTATAAACCATTTGTTCTCATTTTGTTATTCATAATACACACACACTTCACATTGAATTTTCTTTGCTCTCTTGTTTCCCCTAGTCCACAAAAACACACATACATATAAATATTCATAACTTTCATTTTTGATCAAAAACTCTTGAAGATTTGTTGAAGGTTTGATCATTTGTATCATTCGGGTATTTGTTAAACAACATTTGGGTTGTTCTAATCTCATTCTTCCTTCTAAAAACCTTCAAACTTTGTAAGTCTTTAAATTTTTAAATAACTTGTACTTTCCTTATCATCTTGATGCATACATGCTAGTTGTACAACTTATTTCGTGAAAACAAGATTTTAAAACTACATAAACCTTAAAAGGTTACATATATATTTCAAAAAATATAAAAAGAAATATAAGAAAATCATAGTTTTGTGATCGTGGTTATTTTCGTGTAATAAAAATGATATGCTATAGCTTATAATATTCGGCTTATGTTATAAAAGCTTTTGGAGAGCTTATTTGACTATTTCGGGCTTATTGGGCTTATATTTTACTAGCTTATTTTGAAAGGACAAACGATAAACTTATTCGGCTTAATAAATAAGCTCGGATATAGCTTAATGGGCTATTAGTCGCGTCCCGCATACAAGGCCTAACAACATGAGCTTATTTTTGAGCTTATATGGCTCGGCTTATTATTGAGTGGCTTATTGTGAGCTTATTGATAGCTTATTATTAAGTCGCGTGTTTATTATTTAATGTTTTGCTTATCAGGCTAAATGGATAAGTTAAAACTACTTTTTTTAGACTTAACGGGCCAAAGCCCAACGTAAATACAATACACCAAGGCATAAAGCTACGGTGTAGCTTATTGAATAAGTTCACGAATAGCTTATTTAATAGTGTACAACTTTGACGCTATACGTTTAACTTATTTTAAATGTTGGACGTTGCGAATAATAAGAGATTTGATGATGTATAGTTTGTAATTATGAAAAGTGGATTTGAAAGTGATTTGAAAATGGTTTTAAATAAAGTCTACGACTTTGGAAAACGTGTAAACACGAACGGGTCATGCATAAATTTTTATAAATTATTATACTTATTAAATATTAGAAAACGCACATGTTAAAACTAGGTATGGGAATTTAATAAAGTGTCAAACTGTATATATATATATATATATATATACATATATATATATTTACTCAAACATTTATTTTTAATATACATACCATTATTTACTCTTTTTACTTACGAAAACATTTTTACTATTATACGATCACAAGCTTTAATTTTGTAAACATATTATCAAAAGTATACTAGTATATGCTTATGCATTATCCGAAATTCGTTACTACTCCGATATTAAACCAAACTCTCATTTCAT
Organism: Tanacetum coccineum; assembly: GCA_026074375.1. NCBI lineage: Eukaryota > Viridiplantae > Streptophyta > Magnoliopsida > Asterales > Asteraceae > Tanacetum > Tanacetum coccineum. The sequence continues at coordinate 53,138 of BQNB010019757.1, read as the reverse complement.
AGGTTGTCTTTGTGAACCGTTGTCCGTTATCGTGTGATTTATTCTAGACTATTCTTCTTTAATTCACCAATCGAGGTGAGTTCATAGCCCCACTTTTAAATTATTTTGAATAATTGTTTTATAACTTGGGGTGAGAAACATTGCTTGTTTTAAAACTTAACACAAGTACTATACGTGAGAAATTCCCCGTTTACATGTTGCCTAAGTAGCGTTTAGACCACTATTGCCCGAATTATCATGAACTGTTAATTTCTTGACCGGAGGACCGGTTAAGGGAGCGCGAGTGAATAAATAGATCTATTGGGACTAATTATCCCTATCCGGGTAAGAAGCACTTACTAGTTCGAGACTTCTAAAAACTAACGAATATATTTCATGTCGAAACTAGTTAGGTGGTCTTTGGTCAGACACCTGTAGGGCAAGCCTTTTATAGCATTGTACATGCTATCCATCAGTATTAGCTTCGGTGTCATGAGCTTAGTACAACGTAAATGCCTCTTTATGTGAAGTTGTATTTCCTATAACTGTCGCATATGTTTTGATAATCTTGTGGTCCACATTAAATACTTTTGAACAAAACCTATGAATTCACCAACTTTATGTTGACGTTTTAAGCATGTTTTTCTCATGTGCTTAGCATGGATGCCGTTGCTTGATCTATATGAAGTCTAATTGCCCGAACTAGTTTTCCATATTTCATCTATGTTATCTTAAATACCGTTGTTGAACTTATTTAAGCTTCCGCATTTTAACTTTGAATCTTTTAAATTTGATCGATGTAAAACTTATTATTATTTTAAATTTATGCAACAGTGTTTATTTTTGAAACGTACCCTTAGAAGTCGTTCTTTATGCTTTGTACTTGAGATATCCGATGAACGTCACGCCCCCGGACACTAAATCGGATGGGACCCTATTTAGGTGTGTGACAGATTGCTATTAAGAGCCAAGGTTATAGAGAACTAGGTAGTATAAACTAGGTCTGGACTATAACCAGTATCTGATCCTACGTGATTATGTGCCTTACGTGATTTTACATAGTACGTATACATAATTAAATACTATGTAATTAAATATTAAGTATAATTAATATTACTATAATTATATTAAATTCTTTTCGCAGTACTTCATCAGATGGTTTATTCATTCACTCATTCATCTATGCACTCATTTACCCATTCATTCATTCATTTACCCATTGATCATTATTGCCGCATCATCCATGGTTGATATAAAGGATATTTATATAAACTTTTGCTTGTGCATGTCATGGCTATTTCTGTCATCTCAGTTTCTTCGGATTCATCAGAGGATAGCGTGGGGACAGCTGCTGGATGAGTTATCTTGTTCGGTACTATCCCTACCACTATTCCTGACACTACACTTTCTTTGACTTCACCTACTACCCATATTGATACCACATCGATACCTACTGTTTAACCTACTATATCACCATCACCAGATTATACACCCTCATTACCTAATTACTCACCCGCATCTGATACGGAGTTTGACCCATCTGAGGATCCGTCATCAGGTCATATACCACCACTACCAGCTACTTCACAATTTCTTTCATCGACCGATGATTCTTTAGACAATGATATACCTGATACACCACCATCACCGACCCTTGGTACACCATTCTCTGAGACTACCCTTTATACTCAGAGGTCACCTACAACATCTGGTACACTTTGACATTGAGTTATGTTTCTTGCACCGGGACAGCCTATCCTATATGGTCGATCGTACCGCTACTATCTTAATAGGCTGGTACACATGATGACTGTGAGGAAGAGGGTTGGACCGATGCCTACTCAACGTCTTGCCGTAAGACATTCGATTGACTAATCTTCTTTGGATCATTTTTCTTCGAATGATTCATCATCGAGTTCATCAGAGACTTCATCGGGTTCTTCCACAGATGCTTTATCTGATTCTGCATCTAGTCGTTCATCTTCTGATCATTCATTACCAGCATCACCATCGGGTACGAGATCTAGTCATCGATTAAGTTCATTGGTACCGAGTGTTCATCGTTCATCTGCTATTTCTGAGACCATCTCATGATTCTTCTTCTGTGAGCCTTTCTCGTAAGAGGAGTAGATCACCTGTCGCATCTGTACCGTTATCTTCACCTACCCTTGGAGCATTGTCTTATGCACGTGCTAATCTTTTACCATTTCCTAAGAGTATTAGGAGTCCTGAGACAACTATGGATTTAGAGGATTATTCGGAGGATGGTTTTGAGCCATATGTACCTAGAGAGGTTAGATTGGAAGTTGACTTTAAGGATGAGAGTATTGAGCCATCTAGGTCTAGAGGGGCTGATTTAGAGATGGATGTTGATGTTGAGAGGATCGATGGGATTGAGATTGACCCCGAGATTCAAGCAGAGATTGACGAGTGTTTCGCTTATGAGGATGCTCTTAGAGATAGAGGAATTGATGTTAGAGTTATAGTTGAGGCTATCGATCGAGAGGAGATTGAGATGGGTATGAGAGACCCAGTTGAGGTTAGAGTAGATAGAGTTACTCACCCAGTGGTAGCTGATGATATCCCTGAGCCTGCTCAGGAGGGAGCTATAGAGGTTACATATGAGACATTGGGAGATCTGGTTCAGAGGTTCCATGATCGCACTGAGGAGATTCCGGTTCATCGTATTCAGGCTATTGAGAGTATCCAGAGGGATCAGGGACATCAGATAGTAGCGACAGGACACCAGAGTGCTGATATGTTGGAGAGGATTCAAGAGCTGGAGCAGGATAATAGGAGACTTAGAGACATTGTGGATGTTGAGAGTCAGAGAGTTACCCAACTTTGGCGTAGTGAGTTGCGTGTGCAGAGGGAGTTGAGACAGATTTGATGTTTTAGATTCTATGATCGTATGAGGATTGCTAGGCTTGAGGCTTGTGCCAGGAGGCATTTGGGTTACCATTCTTAGATTGTTTCACGATTATCCTAGTATTGACTCGTAACGCCAAATATTAGCTAATTGTTAGGGATATGTAAATCCTATATTTTGGAACAATATTGTAACATTTTGTATTGATGATATGAAATCAAATGTTACCATTCTATGTTCGATATTATTAACGTAATGATATTTTTATTACTTATTGAATATTGCACTATTACTAAAATGTGGCATTATCATGAAGTTATTATGATTTTGTATTTCCGTATAATAATACTCGTTATTTTATTTTTGAACCCCGTTAACAACCTCGTATCGCCATGGAATTTCATCGTGCTGTATATTGTTATGATGTAGGACAATGCCTAACACACGATCTGGAGCGTCAAGGACACGTGAAGGAGTCAACAAGCAAAGCGATCGTCGGATGGTAGAAACATTGAGAGTGCGTGACGCTGTCAAAAACCTTGGACCCCTTATGGGAAATGAGGGTGAACAAGAGGAAGTAAATGGAAATGGAGAAAATAGAGATGGAGGAAATGGAAATGAGGGAAATGGAAATGAGGGAAATGGGAATAGAGGAAATAGAAATGGAGGAAATGGAAATAGAGGAAATAGAAATAAAGGAAATGGAAATGGAGGAAATGGAAATGGAGGAAATAGAAATGGAGGAAATGGAAATGGTAATGAAAATGGAGGAGAATATGGCTATAACTTTAGAGGATTTATGCTTGCTAGAGAGTGCACATATCAAGACTTCCTAAAGTGCCAGCCACTTAATTTTAATGGAATGGAAGGAGTTGTTGGGTTGACTCGTTGGTTCGAGAAGATAGAAACAGTATTCCACATTAGCAACTGTCTAGAGAAGTACCAAGTGAAGTATGCTTCGTCCACGCTTCTGAACTCCCATAAGAGAACAACTAGGATTGAGGCCGCCTATGCCATGAGTTAGGCAGAACTTATGAAGTTGATGACAGAAGTGTACTGTCCAAGAAACGAGGTCCAGAAGATGGAGACCGAGTTATGGAACTTGGCTATGAAAGGAAACGACTTGACTGCTTATACTAGGAGATTTCAGGAGTTGGTGTTGTTGTGTACCAGAATGGTCCCAACAGAGGAAGATAAAGTTGAGAGGTTTATTGGAGGGTTGCCTGACAATATTCAGGGGTATGTGATCACTGTTGAATCTACTAAACTTCAAGATGCAATACGTGTTGCCAACAACTTAATGGATCAAAAGCTAAAGGGATATGCTAGAAGTGCTGAGAATAAGAGAAGGTTGGATAACAACACGAGAGACAATCGTGGACATCAATCATTTTTTAAGCGGCAAAATGTTGGAGGCTAGAATGTGACAAGAGCTTACACGGCTGGGAACAATGAGAAAAAAGGGGTATGTTGGATCCCTACCCTACTGCAACAAGTGTAAGATACACCATGCAGGGCCGTGTACTGTAAGATGTGGAAACTGTAAGAGAGTCGGTCACATAACTAGGGATTGTACGACTATAGTTACTCCAAACACTCAGAGAGCCCTAGTTGGAAATCAGCCGAGTATTATTTGTTATGAGTGTGGAAGCATTTTAGGAAAGATTATCCTAAGTTGAGAAATCAGAACCGTGGAAACAAGACTGGAAACAAGACTGGAAACAAGAATGTAAACAAGACTAGAAACCAAGCTGGAAGTAATGAAGCTACGGAGAAGTCTTACGCCATTGGTTGAGGAGGAACAAACCCTGATTCCAATGTTGTCACAGGTACGTCTCAATAACTGTCATGCTTCTATGTTATTTGATTCGGGAGCCGATAGAAGTTTTGTGTCGTCTACCTTTAGTGCTTTGATTGATGTTGCACCATCCACTTTAGACACTAGTTATGATGTAGAACTTGCCGAAGGCAGAATTTCAAAAACCAATGTTTTCCTTAGAGGCTGTACGTTAGGATTATTAGGTCATCCGTTCGACATAGATCTAATGCTCATAGAACTTGGTAGTTTCGACGTCATCATCGGTATGGATTGGTTGACGAAATACCATGCGTTAATTGTTTGTAACAAGAAGGTCGTCCGTACACCTTATGGAGATGAAGTGTTGATAATCCGAGGTGACGACTATGACAACGGAAGTAAGTCGAAGCTGAATATCATATCGTGCACGAAAACCCAGAAGTGTATTGAGAAAGGATGTCAAGTATATCTAGGCCAAGTTACGTCTAAGAAGATTGAGGACAAGTTGGAGGAGAAGCAGCTTGAGGACGTGTCGATCATACGGGAATTTCTGGAAGTCTTTCCAGAAGACTTGCCTGGCCTATCGCTTGCTCGACAAGTTGAATTTAAAATCGACTTAGTCCCTGGTGCTGCACTTGTAGCACGAACCCCGTACCGATTAGCACCAGCCGAACTGCAAGAGTTATCCACTCAGTTGCAAGAACTTTTTGACAGAGGATTTATAAGACCCAGTTCCTCACCCTGGGGAGCTCCAGTTTTGTTTGTCAAAAAATAAAGATGGATCTTTTTGGATGTGTATCGACTACCATGAACTAAACAGACTTACTGTGAAGAACCGATACCCACTTCCGTGAATCGACGACTTATTTGATCAACTGCAAGAGTCAAGAGTCTACTCTAATATCGACCTGAGATCTGGTTATCACCAACTCAGAGTTCGAGAGGAAGATATTCCCAAGACCGCATTTAGGACTTGCTATTGTCACTACGAGTTCCAAGTAATGTCGTTTGGTTTGACTAACGCACCGGCAGTATTCATGGATTTGATGAATAGGGTATGCAGACCGTATCTGGATAGATTCGTGATTGTATTCATCGATGATATTTTGATCTATTCCAAGAGCAGAAAGGAGCATGAAGGGCACCTTAAGTTAATTATGAGGTTACTTAAGAAAGAGGAGTTGTACGCTAAGTTTTCGAAGTGTGAGTTTTGGCTGTCGAAGGTACAATTTCTCTGTCACGTGATTGATAGTGAAGGCATTCACGTTGATCCTGCTAAGATTGAGTCTATCAAGGATTGGGCGTCACCCAAGACCCCAACCGAGATTTGTCAGTTTCTAGGTTTGGTCGGTTACTACCGATGATTTATCTAAGGTTTCTCGAAAATTGCTAGGCCTATGACGAAGTTGACTCAGAAAAGCGTAAAGTTTGATTAGGGAGAAAAGGCAGAGGTTGCATTTTAGTTGTTGAAGCAGAAATTATGTAGTGTGCCGATATTGGCTTTACCCAAGGGAAGTGAGAACTTCGTGGTATATTGCGATGCCTCGCATAAAGGGTTGGGTGCGGTTTTGATGCAAAAGGAGAAGGTCATAGCTTACGTATCCTGCCAACTCAAGGTTCACTAGAAGAACTATTCCACACACGACCTAGAGCTTAGTGCAGTAGTGTTTGCCTTGAAGATGTGGAGACATTATCTGTATGGTACAAAGTGCGTCGTGTTCACTGATCATAAGAGTTTGCAGCACATTCTCTATCAAAAAGAGTTGAACATGAGACAACGACGATGGTTAGAGTTGTTAAGCGACTACGAATGTGAGATTCGATATCACCCAAGAAAGGCGAACGTGGTGGCTGATGCCCGAAGTCGAAATAAGAGAAGCAAGCCGCTATGATTTTGGGCCTTAGTTATGACTATTAGTTTGAACCTTCCGAAGCAGATTTTGAGTGCTCAATCAGATGCCAGGAAAGAAGAGAACTTCATCAATGAAGGTTTGCATGGCATGATTAACAAGTTAGAACCTCGTGCTGACGGAACGTTATGTTTGAATAATCGAAGTTGGATTTCGTGTTTTGGTGATTTGAGGGCTTTGATTATGCATGAGTCTCATAAGTTAAAGTATTCCATCCACCCTGGATCGAATAAGATGTACCAAGACATGAAGAAGTTGTATTGGTGGCCAAACATGAAAACGGAAATTGCCACCTATGTTAGCGAGTGTTTAACGTGTGCTAAGGTTAAGGTAGAGTATCAGAAATCGTCTGGTTTGTTGGTTCAACTAGAGATCCCACAATGGAAATTGGAGAACATAACAATGGACTTTGTGACTAAGTTGCCAAAGATGGCAGACAGTCAAGACACGATCTGGGTAATCGTTGATCGTCTCACTAAGTCTGCTCATTTCTTGCCTATGCTAGAAGATGACACATTGGAGAAGTTAACAAGACAATACTTGAAGGAAGTAGTCTCAAGGCATGGAGTGCCAGTTTCGATCATCTCTGATCGTGATGAGAGATTTACGTCACATTTTTTGAAGTCCCTTAATAAAGCATTAGGTACTCGATTGGATATGAGTACAGCTTACCATCCAGAGACCGATGGTCAGAGTAAGAGAACCATTCAGACGTTGGAGGACATGTTACGTGCCTGTGTACTCGACTTTGGAAAAGGTTGTGATAGACACTTACCATTGGTAGAATTTTTGTATAACAACAGTTACCATACCAGCATTAAGGTTGCTCCGTTTGAGGCGTTGTATGGGCGCAAGTTTCGATCACCTATCTGCTAGGCTGAAGTTGGAGATAGTCAGCTCACTGGCCCAGAGATCATCCATGAAACGACTGAGAAGATCGTTCAAATCAAGAGCCGTATTCAAGCTGCCCGTGATCATCAAAAGAGTTATACCGACATGAGAAGGAAACCCCTTGAGTTTCAAGTAGGAGATAAGGTCATGCTGAAAGTATCGCCATGGAAAGGAGTGATACGTTTCGGCAAACGGGGAAAGCTGAACCCTCGCTATATAGGACCTTTTAAGATCATTGTTAAAGTAGGAACCGTCGCCCATCGACTTGAACTCCCAGAGCAGTTGAGTAGAGTTCATAGTACGTTTTACGTCTCAAAATTAAAGAAATGTATGGCTGACGAACCCCTTGCTATACCGTTGGATGAGATCCAAGTTGATGACAAATTGCACTTCATCGAAGAACCTATCGAGATTATGGACCGTGAGGTCAAATGTCTAAAGCAGAGTCGTATCCCGGTTGTGAAGGTACGCAGGAACTCTAGGAGAGGTCCTGAGTTCACCTGGGAGCATGAAGACTAAATGCAAAAGAAATACCTACATATTTTCCCAATTCCTGCGTCTGTGGCGAATGCTACATCATAAGACTTGATCGTAAGCTTTGAGGACAAAACTCTTCTAACGAGGAAAGGATGTAACACCCCAAAAAATTCCGATCAATAAATTAGCCGTTTTCGTCTAGTAGTATGAATTTTAAAAAGTTTCGTTCAACTTTTTCGTTTAACCGAGAAGTTTTCCTGCTTTTATCTAAGAATCGTCACCGGGAGCGAACCGGGACACCTAATGTTGTAGTATTTTGGCAATAGCCACGTTTTTATATTTCATGGAAATATTTAAAATTTCATAATTTTTGGAGATACCGTTATTCGTTTCGTTACTTGCGTAAACCGTGTTTCGTTTAAAAATGAGCATATGCATGGAAGGCTTTGAAATTAAGTCAAATAATGAAGCACTAGCATCATATAGTATTAAAAACTCATTTTTGGTCCCCTCCTCATGCATGCATGCGTCCAAACAACCTTAATAACCCTTGGACACCAAGTTTGAATTCAAATTGCAATAAGACAAGTTCTTATCACATGTTTTATCCTAGCTTAATTCTAATTAGAGGATCAAATTGGTCCCCTCCCTTTCTTTGTCTCATTCCCACGACACACACACTAACACACACCTAGTGTGTGAAGTAAACTTGTTATTATAACCCATTTGTTCTCATTTTCTTATTCATAATACACACACACTTCACATTGAGTTTTCTTTGCTCTCTTGTTTCCCCTAGTCCACGAAAACACACACACACATATAAAAATTCATAACTTTCATTTTTGATAAAAAAAACTCTTGAAGATTTGTTGAAGGTTTGATCATTTGAATCATTCGGGTACTTGTTAACAACATTTAGGTTGTTCTAATCTCGTTCTTCCTTCTAAAAACCTTCAAACTTTGTAAGTCTTTAAATTCTTAAATAACTTGTACTTTCCTTATCATCTTGATGCATACATGCTAGTTGTATAACTTATTTTGTGAAAACAAGATTTTAAAACTACATAAACCTTAAAAGGTTACATTTATATTTTGAAAAATATAAAAAGAAATATAAGGAAATCATAGTTTTGTGATCGTGGTTATTTCCGTGTAATAAAAATGATATGCTATAGCTTATAATATTCGGCTTATGTTATAAAAGCTTTTGGAGAGCTTATTTGACTATTTCGAGCTTATTGGGCTTATATTTTGGTTCGGCCCAAACTAGAAAAGAAGGAGAAGTATTTGTTTGGCTTATTTTATTTTGGCTTATGTTTTACTAGCTTATTTTGAAAGGACAAACGATAAACTTATTCGGCTTAATAGATAAGCCCGGATATAGCTTAATGGGCTATTGCATCCCACATACAAGGCCCAACACCATGAGATTATTTTTGAGCTTATATGGTTCGGCTTATTATTGAGTGGCTTATTGTGAGCTTATTGATAGCTTACTATTAAGTCGCGTGTTTATTATTTAATGTTTTGCTTATCGGGCTAAATGGATAAGTTAAAACTACTTTTGGACTTAACGGGCCAAGGCCCAACATAAATACAATACACCAAGGCATAAAGCTACGGTGTAGCTTATTGAATAAGTTCACGAATAGCTTATTTAATAGTGTACGACTTTGACGCTATACGTTTAACTTATTTTAAATGTTGGACGTTGCGAATAATAAGAGATTTGATAATGTATAGTTTGTAATTATGAAAAGTGGATTCGAAAGTGATTTGAAAATGGTTTTAAATAAAGTCTACAACTTTGGAAAACGTGTAAGCACGAACGGGTCATGCATAAATTTTTATAAATTATTATACTTATTAAATATTAGAAAACGCACATGATAAAACTAGGTATGAGAATTTAATAAAGTGCTGAACTGTATATATATATATATATATATATATATATATATATACTATATATATTTTAACATAAAAATTTATATGTATATAATATTAATATACATACCATTATTTACTCTTTTTACATACGAAAACATTTTTACTATTATACGATCACAAGCGTTAATTTTGTAAACATATTATCAAAAGTACACTGGTATATGCTTATGCATTATCCGAAATTCGTTACTACTCTGATATTAAACCAAACCCTCATTTCATAGGTTGTTTTTGTGAACCGTTGTTCGTTATCGTGTGATTTATTCTAGACTATTCTTCTTCAATTCACCGATCGAGGTGAGTTTATAGCCTCACTTTTAGATTATTTTGAATAATTGTTTTATAACTTGGAGTGAGAAACATTGCTTGTTTTAAAACTAGACACAAGTACTATACGTGTGAAATTCTCCGTTTACGTGTTGCCTAAGTAGCGTTTAGACCACTATTGCCCGAATTATCATAAACTGTTAATTTCTTGACCGGAGGACCGGTTAAGGGAGCGCGAGTGAATAAATAGATGTATTGGGACTAATTATCCCTATCCGAGTAAGAAGCACTTACTAGTTCGAGACTTTCAAGAACTAACGGATATATGTCATGTCGAAACTAGTTAGGTGGTCTTTGGTCAGACACCTGTAGGGCAAGCCTTTTATAGCACTGTGCATGCTATCCATCAATATTAGCTTGGGTGTCATGAGCTTAGTGCAACGTAAATGCCTCTTTATGTGAAATTGTATCTCCTATAACTATCGCATACGTTTTGATCATCTTATGGTCCACATTAAATACATTTGAACAAAACCTATTAATTCATCAACTTTATGTTGGCGTTTTAAGCATGTTTTTCTCAGGTGCTTAGCATGGATGTCTTTGCTTGATCTATATGAAGTCTAATTTCCCAAACCAGTTTTCCAGATTTCATCTATGTTATCTTAAACACCGTTGTTGAACTTATTTAAGCTTTCGTATTTTAACTTTTAATCTTTTAAATTTTTTCGATGTAAAACTTATTATAATTTTTAATTTATGCAACGGTGTTTATTTTTAAAACGTACCCTTAGAGGTCGTTCTTTATGCTTTATACTTGAGATATCCGATGAACGTCACGCCCCCGGACACTAAATCGGACGGGACCCTATTTGGGGGTGTGACATACTTTTAGCTCTTTGGTCCCAACATGAGTACATATATTTTGTATCTTTCATAACATGCTCATTTCATTTCTTGTTTTTAAGAAAATAAAACACACACTCTTGTGTGCTCTCCCTCTTGAGTCTGAAATAAGCCAGACACACACATTTTATTTTCAAATTTTGATAAAAAAAAACATAAGAGTTTGGGTACTTACGGGTTGATTCTAGTGCATGGGTTAGCATTTAAACAACGTTTGGGTTGTCCGGTTCCTGTCGAAATTTATTTTGAAGACCATTTTTATAAGTCTTTCAAATTTAATTTTTACTTTTTCTTTTGAGTTGCTAATGATGCATAGATGTTAGCTGTACGGTCCGATCGTTTAAAATCGAAAGCGAAAAGTTTAAAAATGGTTGCTTTGGGTGTGTTTGGAGTTCGAATAAAATGAAACAAGGATAAGGTTTTGTTAGTTTTGATATTATCGTCGTGATGGTTAAAAAACATATATTTGCTATGTAGCTTATTTTGTATATGGCTTATTTTGGCTTATGTATGTGCTCGAATGGGCTTATTTTTGGCTTGTAAGCTCACAAAAATTTTGAGGGTTCCAAGGAAAGTGTTTTTGGTTATTACTTTAGTATGTCATATTTTTGTAGATTATTATAATAGCTTATGGTGATAACCAAATGCGATACGTAGCTTATTAGCTTATTTTTGAGCTTAATAATTAGATTTTGGAGCTTATGGGCTCATGGCCCAATAAGCAATCAATAAGCCGTGGCTTATTAGATAGCTTATTATGGTCCGGATTACTTTATTACTTATTGATTTGAGCTTATATACGCTATTGGGCCTTGGTTTTGGGCTTAGAACGTATTTTGGATATGTAAAAACTATAATGGACCCTTGTTGGGCCTTAAAGTTCAATAATAGTTAACTAGTCATTTTGGAAATTTTGACGAACTTTTGGGAAGTGAAATATACTTGTGATGTTATATTGAAAGTCATTGTGAGAAAGTATCTTGGTAAACTTCGTGAAAGGTGATTTTTGGAATTTGGTCGGAAAGTGTCGAAACGTTGGAAAATTGTTTGAAAATAAGGTTTAAAAACCTTTGGAAATGTCATATAAACGTACGGGTTATGCCGAAATTTCGTAAAAAGTCTATACTTATAATTTTTACTTAAAACGTGATTTTATTTTTAATAATAAAATATTATTATTTTATAATTTTAATAAGTCGACTAAAAGACGAAAAATATAATTTTTCTCGAAACTTTTCTAAAATGTTTAGCGAACATAAACGTTTCATTTCGTATAGTATAAATGATATATTTATGGTAACCAAGTGTACCGAATGGACTTATCGAGATATATTTATAATTAATTATTATAAATATTTACTTATGTTACTTAACTATTTTTACGTAAATAGTATAAGTATATTCGATATGGTATCTTTGGAGTTAGGTTGTCAACCATCACATCACTAAAATGTTTAAGATAACCGTACAACAAACATTTTGACCCATATGCATCAAATTAGAAAACTGCCTTGGAGATAAATGATTAAAATAGGACATTAACGGGACTAGGTCGTGTTCGAACGTCGTTGCATTTGCTTGTGTGATTGAGATTTGGTTGCTAAAGACTTGTTTGAGGTGAGTTCTTGTAGCCCCATTTTTTTACTGTTTTTTCGTTGGGAGAAAATGATACTCAAATGTGTTTTGAACTGTTTTCTGAACTATGCAAAACGTGGTTTTGTTTTTGGGATAATTTAGGTGCTTATGACTGCTATGTAAATATATGTGATGTGTTTTTACTTGCATGTATTGTGTTTGGCATGGCAAGGGTTGTGGTTTTAGTTGCATGCACTGTGTTTGGCATGACAAGGGTTGTGGTTTTAATTGCATGTACTATGTTTGGCATGCAAGGGTTGTGGTCTTGCCCTAATATAGTGCTTCAGCTTGTAGGCCCTTTAGGTGCGTAAGTGACATATTGGAGTTGCGGCTCTAAGAGCATTGGTATATGCTGGTTTTGGGGACTAGCGGGGATACTAGGTCATCGCACATGATTAGCGGGGATGCTAAGTCATGTGTTTGTTGCATATATTTACTGTCACATAGTACTATTGTCCACTGTTTAAATGATTGGCACGACAACTGGGTTTTGAGTCAAACCTACAAGCTCACCAACATTATTGTTGACGTTTTCGAGTATCATTTTCAGGTGAAGTTAATGTTCGTTAAGATTGTGGTGCATGTGGCAGACTTTTAGAGAATCTCGTAGGAATCTTGTTTGAGAAGTCTTGCATTTGATGTTGTTATGGATTTGGTTTCTTGGGGATTAAGGATAAGATTGTGTGGACCCCTGCGTGGGCTTATGGTTGTTATAATTGGCGACTATGTGCTGTGTTCTTGATTTGGGACATCACTCAAGGTTGATTTTAGGTAGATGGTCATCATGACACTTTCATTAATGCATTTTAGTTTTCTCTATTACGTATCTTGTGTTATGATTGATCATTATGTTGCATTCCTGTGTTTCCGCCGCTAACGGGGTGTGACACTTAGAGATCCTTGAACTCCCTGATATGTATTGATTTAAGGTTGAGTGTGTGCTAGGTATTAAGCAATCGTCTGAATCCTAGCATGCACGATTAACTACAGGATAACCACTTCTTGTAATTGTATGTCCTACGACCATTAGGCGAGCCTTAGTATTAAATACCTGGTTAGGAGTGTGAGCTAATACGTGACCACCTGTTAGCATAGAGTATATCTAATAAGTTGAAAAACCTTAATGACTGTAAACTGAGAACAGGTTAATTCTCCTTGCGAGTCCATTCCACTCATTAAACATAGGTTAGGTTAAAACTTAAATGTAGCACCTCGGAAAAATTTAGGACTTCTTGTTGCTTTATGTATCGCAAGCAATTACAAATTTACCGTTACTTTTCCAATAAAAGTTACTCTTCAAGCGACATACAACATTTTGCACTATTTAAAAGATATAATAACGCGTGTAAATCGTCATTTTGTTTACGGATCAAAAAGGGGCACTTTAGAAAGCGCGTAACAATAAAAATCATATTTTTATTTTTATTTTTATTTTACACCATGCGAAACAAAGTCGCACGACTATATTATTCTGTAAACCCGTCTATACCTCAATAAATAAAACCATGAATGGGCTAATATTTAAATATTACCAAGTAAACAGTATACGTTGATGTTTCATTTCCTCACAACTCTAATATGCAAATACTTGTCCAAGCCAATCAGTAGAAGAAAGATTCAAAATTAACGAGCTAACACTGTCATTTCATTCTTACACCCAATGCTATACACCTTATGTCTTTTCAAAATCTTTACATGCCAATATTCTTACTCCTGCAAACTCTATTTCACAAATAGAAAGATTTACTATTGGCAGGTATACTATACAACTATGCTCAATAGTAAATGAATAATAAACTTTCATGTGAAACTTTGAAAGCTTTCAGTGAATACACCAAATGGTAGTATAAATAGGCATTTATTCTCTTCACTTCTAGTAGCACCCTCACAATAGCAAAGCAACTAGTAATTGAGCTCGATTCGAGTAAAGTTTCGTTGGGTTCGAGGAGAAAAAGGGGACGCCGAGTTTGTAAAAGGGTAGAGGCGAGGAAGTTCGAGTTCCTCTTATCACCACCATCTTTTCTCATCATCTAACAAGCTTGGACCTCGATGAGTCACATTCTAAATTAGCTATGTCACTTACCCTTGTAACCCATCATGCGACCAAAACCAAAGCTACACAACCTTGGCAAGCCAGCCAAAGGTCTCGGCCTTGCATGGTTTATACACTACATATAATACATGCATGATTAGTGCGTACGCATGCATACAAAGACCAAGTCGTACCATACATAAAATAACAACTATAATAAAACTTGTAAATCATACATCACACGTATAAACATGTAACGAGATAAGAAGTTTTGTAAAAAAACCTAAGCGTACCATGACCAAATGCTTCGGCTCGTTAGGGGTTAAGAACCCTAGGGTTTCGCATGAAATATTGAGGAAACCCTCATATGGAAACCTCAACATGCAACATGGGCTTGACCACGAAACCCAAGACAAACCACAGCCGCGTTTTGCTCGTTGTGGGTGCGTCATAGACGCTGTAAGAACGAACCACCTTTGCTTGTTGTTTCGTACCAAGGCTCCACTTGTATCACATACACGCAAGAGAATAATGGCAAGTTGATACTTGCTGTTGCGGCTGCGCGTTTTGCAAGAAACAAGAGGGTCGCCTTTGAGCCTCAAGATTGAGCCTCTTAGTTGCTAACCACGCGAGTCGTAAGCATATGTAAAAATATATAGGAAGCTAGTATATATATGTTGTTGCATCGGTTAGGCAGCAAAAAGGAAAAGAAAAGAAACATGTGACATTATATATATGAGGGGTAGAAGAAGACACAAAACCAAGTGGGTATAACCCACTGTTGCTCGACCCAAAAATCAGAAAAAGGAAGGGAAGGGGGTGGCCATGTGTGGGTTACATTATTGAAATGATACTTGTAATATTTACTTGTAAATTTTTGACATAAAGAAATATAGAAACATGCATGTTTTCGAGTCTTTGATTCGTCCCTTGTCGAGACTCAAACGAAAGGGGTAGACTCGTTAACGAAACCGAAATTATTTAAAAGCTAGAAGACTATAAACAACGATTTTTGACGAATTAGGAGTAATAATAATAAATATTAATTTATAAACAAATTTAACGCGGTTAATATAAAAGCCTTGAAAAAAAATATTTTAAAGATCATTCGGGTTTAAAACGTAGAAATTAAAAGGTGAAAAACCAAACTTTCGATAAATACTATTTTAAATAATTAAGGGACTATATGTGTCATTAAGGAGACTTAAGGGTATTAGTAGTGAATATATATATATATATAATTTTATAACTTAATTAAACGAATCGAACGGGTCGTGATAACATTATAGAATTAACTTGTCAATGGTGGTGTAAATAAAATATGCAGAGTTAGTAACTAACAAATAACGCCCATATTTTCTGAAATAAAGAACTTGTAAACATAAGAGATGATGCATAACAGTAGTAATTCCCGTATATGTACTTGTAATCGTAAAGTCGTCCCTAGAGCCAACGGTTTAATCAACACTTTGAAAACGTAAAATCTTAACTCCTAACGGCCATGCCTTTTGACCATTTGCATAATTCATTGCATACATTAAGTTTTAGAATGTAAACTCGGATTTGTCATAATTACTTAGGTGTTTCGCTATCTGACGTGCTTTAATCCATTTTTCAATCTCTAACGATTAACTGTCAAGGTGAGTTTTCATAGCCCCTGCTCTACTGTTTTAAATCATCTTTTGGGGTGAGAACATTGCTTATTTCAAACGTGTGAATACAAGTGCAATTACTCATTACTGATTGGTCTAAGTCCCGATTTAACCCAAGTTGCCATCTGCCCGATTTATCATGAACCGTTAATTACTTGTAAGCGTGAATGTTATGGATAGATCTATCAGGATTGACATCCCTGTTTGTCTTGGACTGACATTAGTCAAGCAAACACAGTCTCATTTGAGTCAGATTACGGGTGTCCCGGGTTAGACACCTGCAAGGGCATTCATTATTGTTGGTATATGTTAACGCTTCGGTGTCATGAGCGTAGACAATAGTGATGCAATTTATATGACATTGTATCTGTTATATTGTCATATGCGGATGAAATCTTGTGATTCATAAACATTTACATTTTCTGCTTAAAAAAACCTATGAACTCACCAACTTTATGTTGACACCGTAGCAATGTTTTCTCAGGTATTAAAAACGAAGATGATATATGAAGTCTCATGCATTGCAGTCATTTCCTGTTATCTGAAGATCATTTGTACTATTTAAAAACAATGTTGTATTGTCTATTTTTATGCTTCCGCTGAATGTTTAAACAATTTATTATTTCCTAATTCAAGTGATCAATTTTCTTAAAACGTCTCATATAGAGGTCGTTCTGTATTGCTTAGAAGTATGATAATCATGAAGTCACACGCCCTCGGTTGCCATTATACTCTGATATTTTGGGGGTGTGACAGATTGGTATCAGAGCTCTGAGTTATAGAGAACTAGGTTGCATTAGGTAGCACTAGACTATAACTACTTATCTGCCTAACATGCTTATTATGCTTCTATTGTCTGTCATTGCTGGTTTCTCAATATGGGGTACATAGGAATCAACAATCAAAGGAGTACATATATATTAAAATGGGATACATGTGAAATAGACATATATGAGATACATATACTTAATATGGGTTACATGTGTATTAAACATATACATACACTTAATATGGGTTACATGTGTATTAAACAGGCTTAACTATGCGTATTTTGAAATATACCTATATCCTTATTTCATATTTTCTTGTCTCAGCGACATGTCAAACTCAGATGAATTGAGACACACCGATAACACCACCTTGATACCTCTCAGACTCCCTGACACACTCCCCCAGGTGTATCACAGGAGACGTCCTACTCTCGGATTACTTGTCTTGCCGTTTGTATCATTATTTTCCCCGACTATCAGGCGTACTGCTTGTATATCTGTTTTACCTATTGAGCCAAATCTTGCTGAACATGCTAGAATTTCTGCTATTAACCTTGATGATTATCAACTTGATCCTCTTACTCCACCACCCTCGCCTTCATCCCCATTCTCGATGGCTGCTTACCAGCGGATGATTGCTGAAACGGACCCCACCTAGAGAGAAGAAGCTCTAACTGCTTACGGGACGGAAATTGGTCAGAATTCGGTGCCTGTTCCTGAGACAGTCTTGACCGTATGCACGACGCGCCTTAGAGGACAGTTGCATACCATTCTCGAGGACATGGACCGTTACCCAAATGCCTGTTTGGAGGAGTTAGAAGCCTTCATGACACTGTGGGATGTAAAGCCCCGAGTTGAGGAAAGTTCATTGGAGACGCTATCTGTGGACGAATTGATTACTCAACTTAGACAGATGTGTGAGGATGCGGAGGATCGTGCTAGTAATGCTCAGGAGGAAGCACGACAGAAGAGGAAGGAGGCACTCGAGGAAGTGATCCAGCGAATCTACCGTAACAACAACTAGTTTTATTTCTGTCTTTTGTACAACCACTAAGCTATGGGTTTGTCACGGCTAGTGAACTCTTGTATTCCCTTACCCTTTGAAATAAGTATCGTGTTTGCGAATAATAACAGTATTGATTCAAAAGATATGCCATTTGCAGTAACGTGACTATCTTTACGCATATAACTCTTGTACATGTCATAACTGTCATTTCCATTGTCCCTCTTATAGAAAATGGCACCCGGACGATGCCCAACTGTCCGCCGGAACCCTATAGTCAACCGTTCGACCAACCGAAACAACATGGATATCAAGAGTGGCATTGACACTCAGATGCTCGACCAGGTTATTGCCACAAGAGTAGCTGAAGCACTCGCAGCTACCGCTGTAACTCATGCTGCAAGCACTTAAGAAGAGACCAACCTAGGATCCAACTCTTCCTAGAATAAGGTATGCAACTACAAGGAATTTCGTGCAGTCATGCATGAAAACTTCTGTGGTACTGAAGGTGCTGTAGGCTTAACCCGATGGTTTGAGAAACTAGAATCTCAATTTGGGATTAGCAACATTGCAGAAGGTGACCGAGTTAAATTTGCTTCTAGCACACTGCTAGATGGTGATTTAACTTGGTGGAACGTATATGTTTGTTCTGTTACTCTCGATACCGCTCATGCAACACCTTGGAGTGTGTTAGGATATCATTTCATCACCAAAACACAAAAATAAGAAAAAATAGATTTTAGAGAGAGAAAGTAAAAACAAAGAAAAATGGTTACTTGTTTCCTTACCGCCTACAATCAACGTTTCCCAAGAACTCATCCTCTTATGCCCTGAAATGGTACCCAACCCAACCGTTGTTGGGGAACGTTACATCGAAGGTCTACCTTTGAGCATCAAGGGTAAATATAAACATCGTCTCAAAACCTGTAATATTGCTGAAGAAAAGAAATGGGCTCAAGGGTTGATGTACCAATATTAGTCCATGAGTTAGGAGAAAACTCAGTTGTGTAAACAATCGGAATTTGGAACCGGAAACCACTACACCACAACCCCAAAAACACCAACAAACACTAGCATCCTCAACCCGAACAAACGGTCCAGAGACAGCAAGGGTGTTTACAGCTGGGCAAGGTTCTTACGCTAGCAAATTGCCTTATTGCGAAAAGTGTGGATGACACCACACTGACGCATGCCCTCCTACTTGTCACAACTGTGGAAGGGCAGGACATAGAGTCAAAGACTGTCGAGCCCCACCTCGTCCCGCAAGCCAAAGAGGACCCGAAAGCCAAGGAGGGCAGGGAAGCGATGTTACTTGCTTCGGATGTGGTAAGAAGGGACATTACAAGAACAAGTGTCCGAATAATGGAAGTCAAGGCGATGGAAACCAAATTCGAGGCAACCAACAAAATCCTCAGAACAATCAGAGGCAGAATCAAGGAAATCCTAAAAGAAATAACCAAGCATCAACCAGCACTCAAGGAGGATGCAGAGCACCTGGCAGAATATACAGCCTATGTGCTGAGGCTATTGTGAAAGATAACAATGTGGTGAATGGTACGTTCCTGATCAATAATGTTTATGCTTCGGTGCTATTTGATACTGGTGCGGATAGAAGCTTTGTGTCATATGCTTTCAGTAAATATATAGACATCCATCCTACAACCCTAGACACTAATTATAGCATGGAGTTAACCGACGAAAAGTCGCTAACCACAAATACTATTTTAAGAGGGTGTACTCTTAACTTGCAAAATCACCTGTTCAGAATCGACTTACTCCCTATAGAACTAGGAAGTTTTGACATCATCGTCAGAATGGATTGGATGGCCGAGCATCGCGCGGAGGTTGTGTGTTATGAGAAGTACATTCACGTTCCATATGGAATGATATGCTGATCATACAAGGCGAAAGGAGCGGAGTTAAAAATGAATCGAGATTAGAAGTCATCTCAAGCATCAGGACGCAGAAGTACATCGACTAAGGATGTCAAGCGTTCTTGATTCAAATGATGAAGGAAGAGGAAACTAAAATTCCAGAAAGGCGAATTGAAGATGTGCCTGTAGTCAGAGATTTTTTGAAAGTATTTCCTGACGATTTTCCAGGATTACCCCCGACGCGCCAAGTAGAATTTCACATCGAGTTAATACCCGGAGCTGCACCTGTTTCCCGCGCACCATATCATCTTGCACCTGCAGAGATGAAGGAGTTAGCCGAGCAACTGAACGAACTTTTTGACAAAGGTTTTATAAGACCAAGTTCCTCTCTGTGGGGAGCACCAATCTTATTTGTCAAAAAGAAAGATGGATCTTTCTGAATGTGTATGGATTATCGTGAATTAAATAAACTCACAATGAAAAATCATTGCCCCTTACCAAGAATCGATGATTTATTCGATCAGTTGCAAGGATCCAGCATCTACTCAAAAATTGACTTAAGATCAGGTTATCATCAGTTGAGGGTTAGAGAAGAAGATATCCCAAGACTGCTTTCAGAACACTATACGGACACTATGAGTTCCAAGTTATGCCTTTTGGGTTGACCAATGCACCTGCGGTATTCATGGACCTCATGAATCGTGTGTGCAAACCCTACTTGGACAAGTTTGTGATTGTATTCATCGACGATGTTCTCATATACTCCTGCAATAAGAAAGAACACGAGGAACACTTGAAAACTATTCTGGAGATGTTGAAGAAAGAAGAACTGTATGCCAAATTTTCCAAGTGTGAATTTTGGATCAATACGGTAAAATTCCTCGGTCACATGATTGATAACAGTGGTATTCACGTAGACCCAGCTAAGATTGAAGCGGTGAAGAATTGGGCATCTCCAACTACTCCTTCAAAGATTCGCCAGTTCTTAGGTCTTGCAGATTACTATAGGAGATTCATTGAAGGATTCTCTAAAATAGCTAAGCCTATGACTGAGCTTATGCAGAAAAACCAAAAGTTCGATTGGGGTGAAGAACAAGAAGAAGCTTTCCAGCTATTGAAGCAGAAACTATGTGCTGCACCTATTTTAGCACTACTGGAAGGCAGTGATGATTTTGTGGTGTACCGTGATGCATCCATAAAAGGATTAGGTGTGGTACTGATGCAGAGAATGAAGGTTATTGCATACGCTTCCAGACAACTAAAGATCCACGAGAAGAACTACACCACTCATGATCTGGAATTAGGAGCAGTAGTGTTCGCCCTGAAGATCTGGAGACACTATTTGTATGGCACAAAATGTGTGGTGTTCACCGACCACAAAAGTCTACAACATATCCTAAACCAAAAGGACCTCAATATGAGGCAACGCCGATGGATAGAGCTCCTAAGTGATTACGATTACGAAATTCGTTATCACTCGGGGAAAGCAAATGTAGTAGCAGATGCCTTGAATCGAAAGGAAAGGATCGAACCGTTGTGAGTAAGGGCCTTGGTTATGACCATTGACTTGGACCTTCCATCACGAATCCTTGAGGCTCAGAGGGAAGCAGTCAAGATCGAAAACATTGAAGCGGAAGATATCAATGGCATGCTAAAGAAGTTAGAAGCCCACGCCGATGGAACATTGTGTTTGGATAATAGGAGTTGGTTACCATGTTACGGTGACACGAGATCTTTGATTATGCACGAATCGCATAAGTCAAAGTATTCTATTCATCCAGGATCCGACAAGATGTACCATGACCTGAAGATGTTATATTGGTGGCCAAACATGAAGGCTGACATCGCCACATATGTCAGCAAATGCCTGACTTGTGCCAAGGTCAAGGCTGAACATCAGAGGCCCTCTGGTTTATTGGTCCAACCCGATATACCAGAGTGGAAGTGGGAGAAGATAACAATGGATTTCATCACCAAACTACCCAAAACGGCAGCAGGATTCGATTCGATTTGGGTCATTGTTGATCGTCTTACCAAGTCTGCGCACTTTTTGCCAATGAGAGAGACAGATTCGACAGAAAAATTGACGAGGCTGTACATGAAGGAGATAGTAGCAAGACATGGAATACCGGTGTCAATCATCTCCGATCGTGATAGCCATTTTACCTCGAGAGTTTGGAAATCTTTGCATAAAGCATTGGGTACGCAGTTGGACCTGAGCACTGCTTATCATCCTCAGACCGATGGTCAGAGTGAGAGGACCATTCAAACATTAGAGGACATGCTAAGAGCTTGCGTGATTGACTTCGGGAATGGTTGGGATAGACATCTGCCCTTAGTAGAATTCTCGTACAATAATAGTTATCACACGAGCATTAAAGCTGCACCGTTTGAAGCACTTTACGGTAGGAAGTGTCGTTCACCTGTTTGTTGGGCTGAAGTTGGAGAAGCACAACTCACCGGACCAGAGATTATTCACGAGACTACGGAAAAGATTTTCAAGATTAGGGATCGCATGCAAGCTGCACGTGATCGACAAAAGAGCTATGCTGACAAGAGGCGTAGGCCCCTTGAGTTTGAAGTTGGAGATAAGGTTATGCTCAAGGTCGCGCCCTGGAAGGGTGTAATGCGATTTGGAAAACGTGGAAAGTTAAACCCTCGTTATATTGGACCCTTCCAAATTATAGAAAGGATTGGTCCAGTAGCTTACCGATTGGAATTACCCCAGGAGCTTAGTCGAGTGCACAATGTGTTTCACATTTGCAACTTAAAGAAATGTTTGTCCGACGACACTCTCGTTATATCCCTGGAGGAAATCCAACTCGACGACAAACTCAACTTCGTTGAAGAACCCGTAGAGATAATGGACCGTGAGGTCAAGCAACTTAAGCGAAGCCGTATACCTATCGTTAAAGTTCGTTGGAATGCACGTAGAGGCCCGGAGTACACTTGGGAACGCGAAGACCAGTTTAGGGAAAAATACCCTCACCTATTCACAAATCCGCGACCTACCACAACGTCTTGATTTCGGGACGAAATCGCATAACATGGGGCGGATGTAGCACCTCGGAAAAATTTAGGACTTCTTGTTGCTTTATGTATCGCAAGCAATTACAAATTTACCGTTACTTTTCCAATAAAAGTTACTCTTCAAGCGACATACAACATTTTGCACTATTTAAGAGATATAATAACGCGTGTAAATCGTCATTTTGTTTACGGATCAAAAAGGGGCACTTTAGAAAGCGCGTAACAATAAAAATCATATTTTTATTTTACGCCGCGCGAAACAAAGTCGCACGACTATATTATTTTGTAAACCCGTCTATACCTCAATAAATAAAACCATGAATGGGCCAATATTTAAATATTACCAAGTAAACAATATACGTTGATGTTTCATTTCCTCACAACTCTAATATGCAAATACTTGTCCAAGCCAATCAGTAGAAGAAAGATTCAAAATTGACGAGCTAACACTATCATTTCATTCTTACACCCAATGCCCTACACATTATGTCTTTTCAAAATCTTCACATGCTAATATTCTTACTCCTGCAAACTCTATTTCACAAATAGAAAGATTTACTATTGGCAGGTATACTATACAACTATGCTCAATAGTAAATGAATAATAAACTTTCACGTGAAACTTTGAAAGCTTTCAGTGAATACACCAAATGGTAGTATAAATAGGCATTTATTCTCTTCACTTCTAGTAGCACCCTCACAATAGCAAAGCAAGTAGTAATTGAGCTCGATTCGAGTAAAGTTTCATTGGGTTCAAGGAGAAAAAGGGGACGCCGAGTTTGTAAAAGGGTAGAGGCGAGGAAGTTCGAGTTCCTCTTATCACCACCATCTTTTCTCATCATCTAACGAGCTTGGACCTCGGTGAGTCACGTTCTAGTTTAGCTATGTCACTTACCCTTGTAACCCATCATGCGACCAAAACCAAAGCCACACAACCTTGGCAAGCCAGCCAAAGGTCTCGGCCTTGCATGGTTTATACACTACATATAATACATGCATGATTAGTGCGTACGCACGCATACAAAGACCAAGTCGCACCATACATAAAATAACAACTATAATAAAACTTGTAAATCACACATCACGCGTATAAACAAGTAACGAGATAAGAAGTTTTGTAAAAACCCTAAGCGTACCATGACCAAATGCTTCGGCTCGTTAGGGGTTAAGAACCCTAGGGTTTCGCATGAAATATTGAGGAAACCCTCATATGGAAACCTCGACGTGCAACATGGGCTTGACCACGAAACCCAAGACAAACCACAGCCGCGTTTTGCTCGCTGTGGGTGCGTCACAGACGCTGTAAGAACGAACCACCTTTGCTTGTTGTTTCGTACCAAGGCTCCACTTGTATCGCATACACGCAAGCGAATCATGGCAAGTTGATACTTGCTGTTGCGGCTGCGCGTTTTGCAAGAAACAAGAGGGTCGCCTTTGAGCCTCGAGATTGAGCCTCTTAGTTGCTAACCACGCGAGTCGTAAGCATATGTAAAAATATATAGGAAGCTAGTATATATATATAAGAAGACACAAAACCAAGTGGGTATAACCCACTGTTGCTCGACCCAAAAATTAGAAAAAGGAAGGGAATGGGGTGGCCATGTGTGGGTTACATTATTGAAACGATACTTGTAATATTTACTTGTAAATTTTGACATAAAGAAATATAGAAACGTGCATGTTTTCGAGTCTTTGATTCATCCCTTGTCGAGACTCAAACGAAAGGGGTAGACTCGTAACGAAACCAAAATTATTCAAAAGCTAGAAGACTATAAAACCACGAATTTCGACGAATTAGGAGTAATAATAATAAATATTAATTTATAAACAAATTTAACGCGGTTAATATAAAACCCTTGACAAAAAAAATATTTAAAAGATCATTCGGGTTTAAAACGTAGAAATTAAAAGGTGAAAAACCAAACTTTCGATAAATACTATTTTAAAGAATTAAGAGACTATATGTGTCATTATGGAGACTTAAGGGTATTAGTAGTGAATATATATAATTTTATAACTTAATTAAACGAATCGAACGGGCCGTGATAACATTATAGAATTAACTTGTCAATGGCGGTGTAAATAAAATATGCAGAGTTAGTAACTAACAAATGACGCCCATATTTTATGAAATAAAGAACTTGTAAACATAAGATGTGACGCATAACAATAGTAATTCCCGTATATGTAATTGTAATCGTAAAGTCGTCCCTAGAGCCAACGGTTTAATCAACACTTTGAAAACGTAAAACGTTAACTCCTAACGACCATGCCTTTTGACCATTTGCATAATTCATTGCATACATTAAGTTTTAGAATATAAACTCGGATTTTTCATAATTACTTAGGTGTTTCGCTATCTGACGTTCTTTAATCCATTTTTCAATCTCCAACGATTAACTGTCAAGGTGAGTTTTCCTAGCCCCTACTCTACTGTTTTAAATCATCTTTTGGGGTGAGAACATTGCTTATTTCAAACGTGTGAATACATGTGGTATTACTCATTACTGATTGGTCTAAGTCCCGATGTAACCCAAGTTGCTATCTGCCCAATTTATCATGAACCGTTAATTCTTGTAAGCGCGAATGTTATGGATAGATCTATCGGGATTGACGTCCCTGTTTGTCTTGGACTGACATTAGTCAAGTAAACACAGTTTCATTTGAGTCAGATCATGGGTGTCCCGGGTTAGACACCTGCAAGGGCATTCATTCATTGTTGGTATATGTTAACGCTTCAGTGTCATGAGCTTAGACAATAGTAATGCAATTTATATGACTTTGTATTTGTTATATTGTCCATATGGCGGATGAGATTTGTTCGATTTCATAAACACGCTATATTTTTTGCTTAAAACAATAACTATGTGAACGCACCAACTTTTTGTTGACACTTTAGCTATGTTTTCTCAGGATTAAGGAACGAAGATGCTATATGAGTCTCATGTCATTGCAGTCTAATTTTTCCGGCTATTTGAAGAGCACTTGTACTATTTAAAATACAATGTCGTAATGTGTATTTTTATGCTTTCAGCTGAAGGTTTAAACATAATTATCATTTCTAATTCAAGTGATTAATTTTCTTAAAACGTCTTATATAGAGGTCGTTCTGTATTGCTTAGAAGTATGATAATCATGAAGTCACACGCTCTCGGTTGCCATTATACTCAGATATTTTAGGGGTGTGACATATACACACTTGTCGGATTGGTTTAAGTGAAAACCACTTGACAACACTACCTCATCAAACTTTTTATGCCACTGCTTAGGTGCTTGTTTGAGCCCATGCAATGACTTAACAGTTACAACACTTATTGCCATTTACCCGACATAACATAATCCATTCTGGTTGCTTCTGTATTCCACTTCTTCATCGCCAAATCACCATTAAAGAATGTTGTTTTAAACTTCCATTGATGATCCTAGGTTGTGAATAGCTTCTAAGCTAAACAACAATTAATAGTAGTGATACCGAGTAAACTGGTGCATTAGCTTTCAAGTATCGATTCCTTCCTTTTGTCTAAAGCCTTGGATTACCAATTGAGCTTTGAACTTGTCGATTGTACAATTGACTTTTGTCTTTCTTTTAAAGATCCGTTTGTAACCTAAAGGTTTGAAACCAGGGAGTAAGTCAGATAAGACCCAAGTATTATTTTGCCATATAGACATCTCATATCAATCTAGCTTTTTCAGAAAGCAGCATCCTGAGATTGCATAGCTTCATTATAGGTTCTATGATCCTCTTCTATGCTAAAGCAGTAAGAGTATTGTGATCCAACTTGATCTCTTGATCCCTCAACTAAATATAGCTGTAAATCATAACACCTATGATTGTAGCTTTCTCGAATACTCTTTTTCTTACTTTTCATGGATCAAGGAATCTCAACTTGGAATATCATCAGTATGATCATCCATTTGAGATTCTTGTACATTTGGTATAATGTCCTTTGGTCTAGGTATTGAAGAGAAACGGTTCCTAATCAAATTGATTCATCTTTGATTCTATAATTGAGTTTATAGAAATAGAATCATTAGGTTCAATATAACATAGAACCTATATGCCTTGGAATGCTGAGCATATCCAACAAAGATGCAATCAATACTCTTTTCACCTAAAGTTTTTCGTTTCGGGTCAGAAAGCCTAACAACGGCCCTACAACCCCAAACTCATAAAAATGATAAGTTAGGTCGTTTCTTATACCAAAGTTCATATGGAGTAGTCTTATTCCTTTTATTAGGAACCATATTCAACAAATAACAAGCTGTTAACATGGCTTCTCCCCAGAACCCCTCACTCAACCCCAAGTAAGAATTAATCATAGAATCAAACATTTCTTAAGAGCTCGATTTTTCCTTTCACCACACCCATTTTTGTTGTGGTGTGTAAGGAAGCATGTAGTTTCTTGAATGTGTTCCTACAGATTGGATGAAATACAGGATCTTAGTATTTACCACCTCTATTTATGCATAAGGTTTTATTAGTCCATTTTCGGTGCGACAATTCACTCGCGCTCGTTTTATAAATTCTAAATTTATCATAAGGGCTTCATCTTTAGCATGTAGCAATTATAAATATCAGCAAACTAGAGGCTATCATCTATAAAAGTTATGACATTCTTTTTATGCCAAAGATGGTGTAGCATAAAAAATCACACAAATCACTAATGTATTAATTCATGTATGTTAGATTTCCTTGTTAATACTTGTGATAATGGTTTCCTATAGGTGAATGTTGTTAGTCATACAGGTGGGACATGTTTCTAGATTTTCTACAATAGCAGGATTAAATAATCTTTTAGACATTTCAAGCTTTCTCGTTTATAGTGCTCTACATGTCCTAATCGAGACATGCCAATTTAATGAGGAATTATACAACTGTATAAGGGAGTGCAATCATCGATTACAGAATTCGACTGCCTTCCGAAAACTTTATTCAAGTGCAAAATAAACATTACCATTTTTTGTGATAAACCACAATTCTACCAAAACATGCTGACTTCGATAAAGATATACTTATCGGATTTTATAAACTGTCTTATTATCCACACTTATTCAAACACAGGGACCTGAAAACTAAGTTTCTTACGAGGTTTAGGTACATATAACACATTAAACAAAGTAACAGATTTTCCAGAACTAAATTCTAATGCTACGCTTCCTTTGCCATAAACATGAGCCAAATGTTCATCACCCATGTAAAGTACAGATCCGTCTTTCATCGGTTTGAATGTCTTAAACCAACAACGATCTTTACAAACATGAGTTGTAGCACCAGAATCTATCCACCACACAATTGCATCAACCTGCACATAAAATGCCTTAGAAATTAGTGAAACTGGATATATAATAAAACTGTTCCAAACATGCACTAAATTACCTTGGTCTTGGGAATGGTCCTTAGACCCCTTTCCCGAACCACCAGCATTTGCGTTGTTCTTTTTACCACTTCGGCAATTCCTCTTAAAGTGACCCGTCTTGCCACATTTCCAACATTCTAACTTTGGTTTCTTGTTGGAACTAGAACCGCTGTTGTTCTTATTGGACCGCTTTTTACCTTTGTTTTGTTTGTTGTGTTTGTTCTTACCCTCTTCTATCATGTTAACAGAGGGTCCACCAACTTCTTTACCCTTGCCCTTGTCACTGTCATGCGCCCTTAGAGATTTCTCTATGCGCAAGTGACTATCAAGTTGGACCAAAGACAAATCATCTTTACCATGTTTCAAAATATGTTTAAAATCCTTCCAGGAAGGAGGCAACTTATCAATTATACTCGAAACAGAAATGGATTCATCCATTTTCAAGCCATGTTGTATGTATTGTCCAAGGATCCTAAGGAGTTCATTGTATTGTTCCATGACCGGTCTAGAATCGACCATTCTGTAATTATTAAAATTACTTACAAGGAATTTCTTACTAGAAGAATCATCTGTCATGTACCTGGATTCAAGTGAATCCCACAACTCCTTAGCCGATTCAACATTCGTATAAACATCAAAAAGAGAATCCGACATACCATTTAAGATGTGACCCCTGCATATGTAGTCATCATTCTCCCATCCTTATCGCTTCCACAGTTGCATCTTCCACCAATTCCGGCATCGATGTTGTCAACACATAAACCACCTTCAACGGCGTCAACAAGAAATGCATCTTCTTTTGCCATCGCCTAAAATCATGCCCCTTAAACTTGTCCAATTTCCCAAAGTTCGTCATCATATCCTTCACCGTATACGTTTGTTAGAGAATTGGGGTGTGTGTGATTATCCTGGATAACTCTTTGTATCGTGTAATGATTTTACTTTCCGTATAAAGTATTTTGACCCTATCAAAATGTCTGGGTTGCACGAAATCTCTATCAGGATAATACAAAAAGTATGCAATTTATGTTCTAGGCACAAGAAGCATAAATCAAGAACAATGTTAGAATTGTAAGGAAATTTTCATGTGTTTTTTGTGTGTATAGACCAAGTATGTTCCTATGTATCATATACAGGAAAATAGGATGGTTACGGGAAGTTAAAGCTGGTTAAAACCGAATTTAACTAACCTTCTGACACACTTGTTACGGCGTAACCATTTTGGTTACAGCGTAACCAACTTCATGTCATACTTGTTACGACATAACCATTTTGGTTACATCGTAACCAACTTCATATCTTACTTGTTATTGCGTAACCTATTTTGGTTACGGTGTAACAACCTCCTGTCTTGATAGATTACATGTTAGCTCAACAAGCGTGTACTCCACACTCCCCTAACTTGTTACTGAGCCAAACATGAAACCTCATTGGTTTCTAGTAAATCACCATTACAACAAATGGCTTGATGATACTAAAATCACCACCACCAACTAGCTTGACTCATGAAGTCATGTAAGTACACGAACTCCTAAAAAACAGCTTCAAACCCAATCTCGTAATACAGTCTTATCTCTTGATGTAATCAAACCTCATAAGAATTTGAGCTAGTGATATGCAAGTTTTTCAATCTCTTGACAATTAGGGCTCGTAACAAGATAAGTATGGCTCGGAACGTGATCTCGGAATAAAAGTAAGATATTTCCAATCTCGTGACCTCTTATAAAACCAATCTCGTAACACTTTTAAACCAACCCTATCTCAGAACAAAATAACGACCCTATCTCAGACCACAGTAAGTCTCATAATATCCCTAGTCTTGGAACAAGTGTTAAACCAAGTTTCGTTACTATGTCTCGTGAGCAAATCTCGTTAGAACAAGCCTCAGAACAATTAAACGACCTACTCTCATTCCTAAACTACAAATGACAAGCCTCGTAACTACTTTGAATATATAACAAAACAAGTAAGTCTCATGACCAAAAGGCGTGTGTCCCAATGGTACCTTTATGTGTGCGAAGCTCCCCAACCAAATGGTTGTAAGTCCTGCTTAAGATGTTGTTAAATAAATTTGTGGTTTATATAATGTGAGATACTTTCCGTTCTAAAAAAAAATTAAGTCTCATGATGTAAGCAGCTCTCCTGACTAACCTTGTCATGTGATGTTTAAATAATGCAAGCATCTTGATATCATTTCTATTATGTTGGCTCGTTGATTATTCCACATGGCATTGGAATATATGGACAAATAGCAATACCATTAACTATGGCCATTGATTATTGGACTAAAAAGACTTTGAATTATGAAACGATGGTCAAAGTACCATTTCCCTCGCTGCTGAGAAGTTTCACAAATTTGAGTTCGACTAAAATAAACATAATTCTTTAGACCTCTTGCTTCTATAAATAGATACAACAATGGCACGATTTTCCACCAATGCAGTAGCACACTTCCTGCACCCATCTTACAAACTCACTGAGCTTAATGATGATACACCATACCTCTGTGACGGCTGCAAGATTGTTGGAAACGGGACACGGTTCAGTTGCGTCTCCTGCCAATTTGACTTGCATGTTTACTGCACCATGTGTTCCTACATGCTCACTTCCACCACGAACCACCCCCACACAATGAAGCTTCTGGTTTACAAACCTAAACCCAACCAAACAGAACCTTGTCAAACCTGCCGAAAACCAATTCAGGGTCTTGTGTACGAGTGTAAGAGCTGCAGTTTCTTGGTTCACCTACTCTGTGTTTCGCGTAATTCAGGAGTGAATCAGGTTCGTTCTACGCTCCCTTCTTCTGGTTCAGCCACTCAACGTGGTTCAGTCACTCAACGTGGTTCAGCCACTCAAGGTATTGGCGAGCAAGTTGGAGTTGGGTTGGCGACAAACTATATATATGATACCGTAAAAGATGAGGGGGGGATGGTGATTTCTTTGAAGGGATCTTCAGTGTAATTGAGTCTATCTTTTCAAGTAGTAGTTCCTAATAAGGCTTGCACTAGCTAATGATTGTATTTTACGGTTTACTCATGCAATAATACATTGCAATGAAGTTACAAAAGTACAAAAGCTTTTTCATTGGATCATGATCCATTTGCTACAGGTTAAAATATAATAATTATGGATCCGACAGTGTTTAATCTAGCTGTTACTACGCCATTTTCCACTTCTCGTGATGGGTCATTTCTAACGACTATGCTTATAGTCGCTAAAGTTCCACTAAATAACAAAAAACCAATTGTTATGGTCCCGTCTTTGACCAAAACTTTTTAGCGACTACATGTCGTCACTAAAGGCCAGCAAGACGACAAAACGAGTCCTTGTAAAATCTGACTTTGACTCTCACTTATAGCGACGACATATAATCGTTATAAGTTTCACGACGACCAAAAAATTAGTCAAGGTCAAAATTTTAACTCCCGATGGAGGGAAATTTACGTACCAAACCTTTAGTGACGACTTGTAGTCGCTATAAGTCGTCGCTATAGGTTCTAAAACTAGTTCAAATAGAGAAATGTTAAAACCACAAAGAGTTTATAAAAAAAGTCCACAAAATGATGTGGCATGATGATTTGTACATCATTGGTCAATTAAAAGACGAGAGATAAAAAACTTGAATCCAATTATTGCATGTTACATCATTTTGTGAAAAAAAATTGTAAACTCTTTGTGGTTCTAGCATTTCTCTTTATTAAAAATGATTTAAATTGATTAAAAATGATTTACATTAATTATAAATTATTTAAATTGATTAAAATGAATTTAACGAGTAATAATTGATTTAAATTGATTAAAAACGATTTAAATCGATTAAAATGATTTAAATTAGTTATAAATGATTTAAGTTGATTGAAAACATTTAATAACGACCAAAATTGATTAAAAATGATTTAAATAGAATAAAAATAATTTAAATTAATTAAAAAGGATTTAAATCAATTAAAAATGATGTAATAACGACCAATAAGCTACAAATTACCATTCTTTTGAGTATATCTTTTAAGTTTAGGGTTGAAGTAGTAGTATTGGTGCATAGTGTAAACCGAGTTTGCGCCGAGTGTTATCGAGAAGATTACTGAAGTTGTGATTCGTTAGAACCAACACACGTAATAATAAAATATATAAAATGATGGAAAATTACCAAATTACCTTTGAGGTCAAAGGTAAAAAGGAAAATCTTCACTAATATATATAATATAATACGTATATTAACCGGGAAGTATGATTCCCGAGTCGTTATTCCCCAACGATTTGTGAAATTGAAACCGCGTTTGATGTTCGGACAATGATTTGAATTGAAAACAAAGATTGATTTGATTATCTACTTCTACAAATTAAAATAAGTAAATGATAACAATTAAGCACGAAATCAAACTTTAACTAAAAACGCAAAACGGAAACCCTAAACGGTGGTCAAAAACCCTAAATTTCTAAAATTAAACCTAAATTAAATTTTTCTTTTTAAATTGACTCTAATTGACTAAAAAGTAAGTTTAAAGAAATCTAGAACAAAAACGAAGTTGAAATGAGCTTTAAAACATGAAAAATGAGAACGGGAACAAATCCCGTTCTTTAAAAATCGAAATTTTGCAAATTAAACCCTACGAAGGCAAAACTAATTTGACCTAGAACTTTACTATAAAAGAAAATTTTCTAAATAAAGATTTATATTTTTTTGATTATTTTTCTATTTCTTGATGATTTTTAATGTTTTTAATAAAAATAATGTTTAAAAAATACTAAATATCTATAAAAAATTCTAGAAAATATAGATAATAGCTTATACTAATTAGGAAACTAGAAAAATAAGTTTGATTACACAGCTTATCGAATAGGCTGTGTAATAAGCTAAAAACAGCTTATAGGCAAAAAGGGAAAAAACGTGTATAAATATTAAATTTTGCAAAGGTTTAATGAAAAAGTCCCCAGGGCGTGTTGGTAGTGGAGGTGTGTGGTATGTGTTATAAAAGGGGTTGAGGGTGTTGAGGTCGGGGGTTCGAGTCTTGCTCACCCCCGATTTCCACCTTCCCCTTTTTTTATTTTTGAAAACTTATAAAAGCAAAGTTGTAAATAAGCTAAAAATAAGCACTTTTAATAAAAGAAACTTTTTATGAAAAGCCCTAAATAAGCTATTAAACAGCTAAAAACATGGCAGAAACACTTAACTTCATTTTTTTGTATTTTTCTTAAACTAAAAATCTAAAAGACCACAATAAGCTAAGTTTATGACAAATTAAGCTACTATTAAGCTAATACTAACCTAAAGAGCTAAATGAACAAGAATAAGCACAAAGAACAAGCTAGAAATTCAAAATAAGCACTTATGGAAAACTTAAAACCAAACAGTCCCTACAGGGATCTTTGAGCTTATTTTAAGATAAGCTCTTGGATCCTTGTGGGGAAATGACTTATTGAAGCTTATTCTACAACTAATAAGCTTCCAAAAACAACTTTTGGAACAAGGTTTGAAAATCAAATGCTAAATGAAAATGCTGAATGAAAAAGGGTGTGAAGACAGAATGCAATATTTTTGGATTTTTGAAAGTTTTGTGAAAAGACAAATAACAACTTTTTAGCTTAAAAACAGATAAGCAAATTAACTTTTTATACTAAATTAAGCCCTAACCTATCTACTTTAACCTATAATCTATTTGTACACAAAATTTCAAAAGCTGAAAACATTATTTACTTATTGAAATTTAAGCTAGAAGTTGGTTGTTTTTAGGATAAAACTGCTGATGCAGTTGGCATGCATATAGACCAAAACCTAAATCCTCTTAATGCAGACTTATTAGGCTAAATCTAGCTCCTATTTGACACCAAACTAAGAGCATATAAGGTAAAAATAACAACTAAACACTATTAAATTTCTAAATGCTACTAAGACAGATAACAAACTCACAGATCAAATTTAACAAATAGAAAACTTAAGGAATCTTAACTACACCTAATCAAACTAATAATTCCTTCATTTATAAACCAAAGTTTGGAAGTTAAATTGAAATTAAAGGATCAAAAGCATCAAACATTAGTAACTTGTAGTTAATACTGCTTTTTTCCAAACAACCCCCTTATTTTACTAAAACCTTCTTAATGCTTTGAAATATGAAATATAAGAGCTTAAATCCTAAATACCAGATAACAAATAGCTTATGACAAACCTAATGAACTTATATTAATAAGCAAATAAGCCAGAGACAAAGAACTAAGAACTATGCTTATATTTTTGAGGTTTTTAAGACAATATTTGAAAAAACTAAGATCTATGCTATAAAAGCTAAAAACAGATAGTCAAACAAGATTAATAAGCATAATGAAACAAAATTAAGCACAAATAAGATAGAGGATAAGCAGAATAAGTAAATCTAGACTAGGAATTTAAAGATAGAAAGGATAAGGAAAACTTGCAAAGGCCTTAGCTAAACAACGGCAATAAAAAGCACAATTGAGCTGTCTACAAGCTCTAGCTTATCAATGATAAGCTAGTAAAGGTCCCATAAGCTCTTCCATGTTAAGCTTATCATCCATAAGTCCATAGTCCATAAGCATAGGTATTTAAACTGATTTTATTGGTTTATGTAGATTAAGAGCTTGTTAATAGCTCAATTTGAGCTTAGAGACTCAAAGAGCTTGATCTGAGCTTATTAGGAGCTTTTGAAACAGTAACATGAGAATTTGAGGATTAAAAATTTATAAAGTAACGGATTAGGTAAAAACAAAGGCATATTTCATTAACATTAAATGATTACATAAGTAAAAGTAAGGTACAATAAGTTTGAAAGTCACACTAATTAAGTTTAAAATTTTTAAAAGCTAAAAAATTTCCAATTTAACTAAAATTTATTAAAAGCTAAAAAACTTAGATATCGTGTATGTGAATGTTTGAGGGCTTTTATAGCCTCAGGAGATGCTTCTTGGCATGGGATGGTGGTTTGATGCTCCCTAATCCCTGACCTTGAAATTTGCCAATCATTAGGAACTCTGATCTTAAGCGGTTAGCCAACGTGGAGCATTTTCCGCGTGTGTCAGAGCCATTGTGCTTCTTTTTTAAGCCTTTTAGTGCAAAAATCTAGCCCTTGGTGTGTTTCCTTCCATCCGCGTGGCATTCTCCTTGTGGGTTTCCACCAATGGGAGCGTTTGGTGATGTATAACTCTGCCAAGGTGTCCTTTATCACTTGAATTACATGGCTACGTAGTCAATTTTCATTTGCCCTTTGGTTTTGAACTCGAGGTAAAACGGGGAAGACAGTGAACAGTGGTAACTTCCTTTCCCGCGTAAAAAAAACTTGTAAAAGAGGTGTTTGACTTTTCTGTTTGACCCGGGTTATAACTTGTTTGACCTTGGTCTTATAAAGGTTTTGGGCCACGGGTAAGGGTGTTGGGCTTGGTTTATATAAGAGGTTAACGGGTGTTAACTCTTATAATAAAAAGAGTTAACACCGTTAGGGTTTAGGGGACCATTTTTGCAATTTGGTTTTCTTTGAGGGACTGATTTGGGAATTTTGGGTTTTGTCTTTTTGTGGTTGACCACTGTTGACCAAGGGTTGACTTTTGTTGTCCTTCGATAGCATTCTCCCGACTCTTGTATTCTTAATTCCGTTCTCGTGTACGTGATTGTCCGGTTTTGACCGTTTTCTTGAGATTTTTGCAATATCCGTTCCTACACAATCACAAAGACAAAACAAGCAATATTCAAGCATTTAAAGCATAATTTTGTCTTTTTAGGGCCAATTTTGATATAAAACCATTATTTGTGTTTTCACAACATATCAATTCTTCCCCAACTAAGTGATTGTTTGTGTCCCACTCAATATTTATGCATCGATAACCAAATACCTCAAAACTTCCCAAACTAAATCTTTGAAAAGTAGCAAAGATTTTTATGGGGAGAGTTAAGAAATCACAAGTTATAAAACACCCCATTTTCCTATTTTTATAAAACTTTTTCATTTTTTTTATATTAATTAAACGAGGAGTATTTCGAATTGCGTTATTTCCATAATTGTTGAGGGATCATTGAAACAAGATGCCATTTAGATTCGTGGAAATGCCTCATAAGGGATAATATCATGTTCCCCGACGGGTTCACTTGTCCAAAACCAAACGTTATAAAATACAAATCACAGCTAAATATCAGTAAAATTGCTAAACATATCATATTTGATATCTGTGTACTTTTCACTCCACGCTCTTGTGAATGTATATGTAGGGAGTTGTGATATTATTGTAATTTCACAACCTTGGATGCATCGTTTGTGAACATTTCGATGAGTATGTGTTCCTCCTTATGAATTAATGAGTGGTTAGGCGTGTTAATTCCTGGGTTGAGGGACGTGGGGGCTCGCGCACAGCTATTCATTGAGGCTATAAGGGACCAGGAGTTGGACACCCCACAGGACTAGTATCGGGACTCACGGACTCCTTAGGTAGTTTCAAAACTCTCAAGTTTCCCGAAATATACATAGCCTTATAAATAGATATCCAAAGTTCAAAGCATATTTGAAATTAATCAAAAAAGAATCTATTATTAATTACACTTATTATTAAACCATTATGCACTGTACACTCATCGACCTTTTAGTGACGGATTTGCAACATCGGTTGTGGAGGCGGAAGATGCAGCAAACACTTTTATCAGTCTCTCGAATTTTTATTTTTCTGTGGGCTTTCTTTTGAAGATACAGTATCGGTTGTGAGCCGGCAAGAGGTAGTAAACTTTTATCAGCCCACAGCTTTTATTATAATCATTATTATTATTTTTTATTTTTTATTTTTTATTTTTTATTTTATTTATTTATTTATATAGGAAGACTTCTTTTTGAAAAATTCAAGTATAAATTTGAACTAAGACTAAATTTTTTGCTATATTATGACATAATTTTTTTTTGATTAGGTTTAATCTCCAAAAAATAGCACGTATATTAATCCGGTTAAGAGCTTATGGGAGAAAAAGCAACAAGTTACATACATGAGCTCTTAAGATTTCCAACTAATCCTTGTTTAGCATCCTACTCATACTTAACTCTATCATTTTTTGTTCTTCGCGAATTTTTGCGAACGCTTAGCCTAAAAGTTAAGGAACAAGCTAGAGCTAACACGCTTCGATTCGGATCAAAAATTTACTCTTTTTCTACCCAGCATGAAAGTCAAAAATTATGACAGAACACACTTTATTTTTATTTTTGAAATTTTAAAATTTGTCATATTTTTGAAAATTTTGGTGGGAAAACAGGGTACGTGAGAACAACAGGTAAAAGTAGGTAAGATCATATCGAAGATATACTACCCCATACTAAAATCAAACATTGTCCTCATTGTTTCCTAGCCTAAGACTTAAAAACCCCATACTAGAACTCAAAAAGGTCTAATGCTAACTCAGCACTAAGAAAGTATCACAAAAAATCTTAAGCCGTTTATTAAGTGTGCTAAAAGATAAATGTTAGTCGATAATAATCTTTAGGATATCGGATTTCCCCAAACTAATGGCAAGCAAAGGCTAGGAAACTCGAGTGGACCGGGATAAAACACCGAACACAAGAGACTTCAGAAAATGTTGGGTTAATCCTGCAAACAATAACAAGTACAAACACAACAAGAAACGGAAGAGTACAAGCCTCCTCACAACACATTAGAAGATAGAAAGAAAATAGAAAATGCATAAGCATGGGGGCTCCACGAAGCGCTTTTATTTTTGGTACGAGTCTGTTAGTTTGGACTCGATCTTCCGAATTCATTCGTCCTTGGAGAGAGTAAATGGAAGAGAAAATCTCAATCGGGCTTTCATGAATGTTTGGATAAACATTAAAGCACATGAAAGTTCTACCTCGATAAGAGGCCACCGGCTCTAAGTGGAGATGCCAGTGTCAAAAATGGTGTCCTCATTTTTGGTAGATGAAAGTAAGGGAGAAACCTCAGGATAAGTGAGATATGGAAGAAAAATCCAAGTGACAAATGTGAAGGAATTGTCAACTTCAACATTAATCTCACTTCCCCCTGGGTCAAAACATTCATCTTCATTAAGCTCATCAACATTGTTTATCACTGGTGCATCGGGCTCAATATTGAAGGTTAAATGTTCATGAATGGGATCATCGTTAAGGAAGTTGTCAATAATATCCTCTTCTGAGTCAAAATCACTTTCAATACCTGGAGGTATCGAATATAATCTGGGTCTGGAAAAACTATATCGATTCTACTTCCCTATTGGAGTCCACATCCTCAACGAGAGTAGTAGATATGGGAAGAGAAAAAAAAAATATAGGGAGACTCGATAATTATAGATGAAAATTTGTCTGGGTGACTAGGAGATGGGAGTATTTTACCGCATAGCAACGACATTCGATTGATGTAATCCTCGTGCTTTCTAATAATTCCTGGAGGAATTGTGATAAGTTCACCGGTGAACTCATGGTGAAGAGGATTACTCTTAGGAGAAAAAGTTATCAAAGGTTCATTCTTTGGTTCATTTCTAAGTTGTTGTGGTTCATTATCGAAAAACACTTTGGGAGAAAGATTATGGGTGGTATCATCACTAAGCAAACTCTCAAGATAGGTTACGTCTCCTTCTGAGTCATAATATCCTTCAATATACGTAGGAACTTCGATAGCTAGAAAAGCATCGACCTCATCATTATCGCCTCCTGGATTGAAACACTCAGCCTTATCATTCGTTTTACATTCCAAATCAAATAAATCATCATTTTCTTCAAAAGGTGGATCATCGATAAATCCCTTGAGAATGGAAACAACGCTTTTCAAAGGAGTAGACAGGTCATGGTAGAGTAGAAACTCAATGTCGTCTCCTGTAGTAAGAAACTCATCTTTGTTAGAATCAGAAAGAGATGTGACTAGGAAAGTCGACTCATCAAGGTTGGAATCATAAGAATCCTTGCACTCGATATCCTCTAACATTTCATCAAAAAGAGGGTTTATGTCACTAGAGTTGAAACTGACATCAAATTCGAAAAGAGGGTTAGAGAAAGTCACGGAATTATCACGTGGAACGTTGATGGAAGAGAAATCATCACACGAAGGTAAATCATTCTTACTATCACTCCTGGATGTTTCCTCAGATTCTCTTGGGATTGGGACAATTTCCTCAGTACTAAAAGTACTAAGGTGTTCGTCCCCCATTATGAGAGAATCCTTGGGTTCAATTAACGGTAAGGTGGATGTGATTGCAAAAACCGAAGAAACTTGAGGTGGTTTGTTTGAATGAAACATGCTCTCCTTGCAAATAACTTTAAAATTCTTCAAACAAGGTGTGATACGAGTTTGGCGTTTAACTGTCGGCTCTGCGAGATTCTTCACTTCCTGCTTTTCTTTTTCATTGTTGACATCTTCCGATGGAGGCAAGCAAACTAGAGCGGGTTCGTCGGTAAACCTTTTGAAACTATCCTTGCATGCGTCATTAACCATTTTAATTGACTCGTTTTCATGCTTTTTTGTTGTGCCATTGACATGAAAAGTTATTTGTTCATTTCCGTCCCTTAAAACAAGCTCTCCTTCGTATACATCGATTAAAGCATGGCTGGTTCTCAAAAAGGATCTCCCAAGTATGAGAGGAACTCGAGGATCGGCTTCGAAATCGACAACAACAAAGTCGGTAGGAAAATGAAAATTCCCAACTTTGACAAAAATATCTTCGGCGAGTCCTTTAGGATGAGTAATCGATCGGTCCGCTAAACATCTAAAGTCATCGGTTGGTGGTAAGTTCTGGCAAAGAAAGCTTTTTCCAAATAGAAAGAGGCATAAGATTTATGCTTGCGCCAAGATCGGGCAAGGCGTGGCATACATCCATTCCCGGGAAATTACATGGAATAAGAAACTTGCCAGGATCTCCAAGCTTTTCGGGAAGCTTTTTGAGGAGCATCGCCGAGCAATTCTCGTTCAACGGTATCTTAGCTAACTCAAGCAACTTTTCCTTATTCATGAGCAAACTCTTAATCGTAAGATCAAATCTTGGCATCAAAAGTAAAGCATCCGCGAAACTAATGTCGAAGCGCAAATCTTGAAAGATTTGGAAGATCTTCTCCATTTGATTCGAAGCTTTGTCACGAGACTTTTGATCATCACGTCATGAAGGATATGGGATATTTGGCTTAGGTAGATTCTTCGGAATATCAGATTCCAGAATGGGAGTGGTTTTAGGCAAAGTCGTCGGAACATCGGGTTCCAGAATAGAAATGGGGATAACCGGAGGTGGGATTTGAGCGGTACTTCCTTGGAAATTTGTTTGCTCTTTATCCGTTGTCTCCTCGGTTTCTCGTTCCACTACCTTTTTAGGAGAAGGATTAGTAGGAATCAAGGGTCCCTCATAAGCAACACCACTTCGAGTAGTGATCGCTTTCATCTCACCTTTCGGGTTTGGAATGGTATTACTCGGAAGAGTACCCGAAGTTGAGGCTTGATTTTGAAAGAAACTTCCTAAAATACTCCGCATGTCATTATTCAAATGTTTCCTGAGATTTTCCTCTTGTTTAGTTAACGTGCTTCTTATTTCATTGATTTGACCTTGCATATTTCTCACAATTGACTCATTAGCTTTCATATAACTCGTAATTTCGGATGGAATCCCTTGTTGAAATTGATTATTATGAGCTTGAAAAGGTTGGTTTTGAAAACCTTGATTTTGAAAATTCGGCACATGATTAACTTGATTTTGAAAACCTTGATTTTGATGAAAATTGTTTCCCCGATTGAAATTGTTTCCTTGATTTTGATTTTGATAATTCCTATTTTGACCATTGTTTTGCACCGGAGCAAAACCTGGTGGTGCCATTTGATTACTAACACGGTTTGGAGGGTTAACTTGATTGTAAGTTCCCGTAGTTGCACAAACGCTAGCCTGATTGTTGTCGGTAGCCGGACAATTGTACCAAGAATGGGCACCACCACAAGTAACACAAGATTCCTCAACCGCCTTAACCGGAGCGGGAGTGACAACTTTCTTAGAAACAATCTCGACTAAGGTCAAAAGTTGATCTGCAAGCTTATCGATTCTCTCATCTGTTTTACTAGAAGTTGCATTCATCCTAAAAGCATTTGACCTATTACGTGAATAATGAACTTTTGATTTATTCTCAATTATATTTAAAGCCTCTCTAGTCGTTTTACTCAAAAGATTTCCACCCGCCGCGACATTTAAGGAGTCTTGTTCATTCTCGTTTAAACCATTGTAAAAGGTATCAACTGTTAACTCTGTAAATTCGTGATGGGGACATGCTCTAAGCAACTCCTTAAATTGTTCCCACGCTTCACTAAAAGTCTCCTCGAATTTTTGTGTAAAACGAGAAATTTCATTCTTTAAGTGAGTGGTTTTCGAAGGAGTGAAAAATTGATTAACGAACTTGGTAACGAGATCCTCCAAGTCAAGGATTGAGTTTGTTGGTTCTTTTCGTTACCAAAGGGGTTTTAGCGGTTCCCTCGAGCGATTTGGAACATCATAAGCTTTAAGCACATCGTTTACGGCACATTACTTGGAACGTAAAAGTCGAGGTTAATTCTTTGACTATATTAATTACAAGTCCATGAGCATGAGGATTCTCACTCTCACGACTGTAAAATGGGTTCGCTTGAACCAACTGAAGCAAATTCGTCTTAATCTCAAAATGATCGGCATTGATTTCTGGAATACAATAGCTTCTCAGTTACCCCTTCGCGTGGGGCACGGAGTAGTCCTCCATGGTACGCTCAGCCATGGGTGCAACATAGTTTCGAATCTCGGGTTCGACTATGTTAGAAACGTGTCTTCTTCCGACGTTTGAATGTGTGACGTTTGAATTATTAGGATAATTAGAGCGTCTAGTGCGCATGCACTATTTAAAGGAAAATAGAAAAATATTTTTGGTTTTTTTCAAAAGTTTATTCACAAACTAATTTTAACGGATAACAAGAAAGACAACTTGAACCAAATAATCAAACTTACTTCACGATAGCTCTTAAAAATTTAACTTTTTAAGGTGTGCCGTATCTCGTAAGTGACACAAATGGTAAGTTTTTAAATCTTTAATTCGAGTTGAGAACTTATTATGGATAATACCTCAATTGAATGTATTATTTGTTGGTGTTCGTTTACCAACTTTGTAACTTTTAAATTCACAAATTAACTAGAAAAGAGCAAATATTTTTGTATTTTTGTTTTTAAACTTCTACTTATACTAAAAAGAAAAGAAAATTATTTTTTACTTTTTATATTTTTGATTTTCTTAAAAGCGTAACTTTCGAAAACGAAAGGTTCTCCAAATCACGATCAACAAACTTCAAATGAAGGAATCTTAATCACAAATCCCCGGCAGCGGCGCCAAAAATTGATTCGTTAGAACCAACACACGTAATAATAAAATATATAAAATGATGGAAAATTACCAAATTACCCTTGACGTCAAAGGTAAAAAGGAAAATCTTCACTAATATATATAATATAATACGTATATTAACCGGGAAGTATGATTCCCGGGTCGTTATTCCCCAATGATTTGTGAAATTGAAACCGCGTTTGATGTTCGGACAATGATTTGAATTGAAAACAAAGATTGATTTGATTATCTACTTTTACAAATTAAAATAAGCAAATGATAACAATTAAGCACGAAAACAAATAACGAGAAATCAAACTTTAACTAAAAACGCAAAACGGGAACCCTAAACGGTGGTCAAAAACCCTAAATTTCTAAAATTAAACCTAAATTAAAAATTTCTTTTTAAATTGACTCTAATTGACTAAAAAGTAAGTTTAAAGAAATCTAGAACAAAACGGAGTTGAAATGAGGTTTAAAACAAGAAAAATGAGAACGGGAACAAATCCCGTTCTTTAAAAATCGAAATTTTGCAAATTAAACCCTACGAAGGCAAAACTAATTTTCCTAGAAACTTTACGATAAAAGAAAATTTTCTAAAAAAGATTTATATTTTTTTGATTATTTTTCTATTTTTTATGATTTTTAAAGTTTTTAATAAAAATAAATGTTTAAAAATACTAAACTATCTATAAAAATTCTAGAAAAAAATACAAAAAATAGCTTATACTAATTAGAACCTAGGAAAAATAAGCTTGATTACACAGCTTATCGAATAAGCTGTGTAATAAGCTAAAAACATCTTATAGGCAAAAAGGGGAAAAACGTGTATAAATATTAAATTTTGCAAAGGTTTAATGAAAAAGTCCCCAGGGCGCGTTGGTAGTGGAGGTGTGTGGTGTGTGTTATAAAAGGGGTTGAGGGTGTTGAGGTCGGGGGTTCGAGTCTTGCTCACCCCCGATTTCCACCTTCCCCTTTTTTTTATTTTTGAAAACTTATAAAAGCAAAGTTGTAAATAAGCTAAAAATAAGCACTTTTAATAAAAGAAACTTTTTATGAAAAGCCCTAAATAAGCTATTAAACAGCTGAAAACATGACAGAAATACTTAACTTCATTTTTTTGGTATTTTTCTTAAACTAATAATCTAAAAGACCACAATAAGCTAAGTTTATGACAAATTAAGCTACTAATAAGCTAATACTAACCTAAAGAGCTAAATGAACAAGAATAAACACAAAGAACAAGCTAGAAATTCAAAATAAGCACTTATGGAAAACTTAAAACCACAAGTCCGACAGGGATCTTTGAGTTATTTTAACGATATAAGACTAGCTCTTTGGATCCTAGTAGGGAAATGACTTATTGAAAGCTTATTCTACACTAAAAAGCTTGCAAACAACAACTTTGGATCAAGGATTTGAAATCAAATTGCTAAATGGAAATGAAAATTGAAAAAGGCGTTGTGAAGACAGAAGAATGCAATATTTTCTGGATTTTTTGGGGGGGGGTGGGGGGGGGGGGGGGGGGGACCAGTTTTTGAAAAGGACACAATAACATTTTTAGCTTAAAAACAGCCTAAGCAAAATTAACTTTTTATACTAAATTAAGCCCTAACCTATCTACTTTAACCTATAATCTATTTGTACACAAAATTCCAAAAGCTGAAAACATTTTTTACTTATTGAAATTTAAGCTAGAAGTTGGTTGTTTTTAGGATAAAACTGCTGATGCAGTTGGCATGCATATAGACCAAAACCTAAATCCTCTTAATGCAGACTTATTAGGCTAAATCTAGCTCCTATTTGACACCAAACTAAGAGCATATAAGGTAACAATAACAACTAAACACTATTAAATCTCTAAATGCTACTAAGACAGATAACAAACTCACAGATCAAATTTAACAAATAGAAAACTTAAGGAATCTTAACTACACCTAATCAAACTAATAATTCCTTCATTTATAAACCAAAGTTTGGAAGTTAAATTGAAATTAAAGGATCAAAAGCATCAAACAGTATTAACTTGTAGTTAATACTGCTTATACCAAACACCCCCTTATTTCACTTAAAACCATCTTAAGCTTATAAATATGAAATTAAGAGCTTAAATCCTAAATACCAGATAACAAATAGCTTATGA
The DNA here is from genome assembly GCA_026074375.1 of Tanacetum coccineum. Classification (NCBI taxonomy): domain Eukaryota; kingdom Viridiplantae; phylum Streptophyta; class Magnoliopsida; order Asterales; family Asteraceae; genus Tanacetum; species Tanacetum coccineum. The sequence continues at coordinate 8,289 of BQNB010019757.1, read as the reverse complement.
CAAACCTAATGAACTTATATTAATAAGCAAATAAGCCAGAGACAAAGAACTAAGAACTATGCTTATATTTTTGAGGTTTTTAAGACAATATTTGAAAAAACTAAGATCTATGCTATAAAAGCTAAAAACAGATAGTCAAACAAGATTAATAAGCATAATGAAACAAAATTAAGCACAAATAAGATAGAGGATAAGCAGAATAAGCAAATCTAGACTAGGAATTTAAAGACAGAAAGGATAAGGAAAACTTACAAAGGCCTTAGCTAAACAAAGGCAATAAAAAGCTCAATTGAGCTGTCTACAAGCTCTAGCTTATCAATGATAAGCTAGTAAAGGTCCCATAAGCTCTTCCATGTTAAGCTTATCATACATAAGTCCATAATCCATAAGCATAGGTATTCAAACTGATTTTGTTGGTTTATGTAGATTAAGAGCTTGTTAATAGCTCAATTTGAGCTTAGAGACTCAAAGAGCTTGATCTGAGCTTATTAGGAGCTTTTGAAACAGTAACATGAGAATTTGAGGATTAAAAATTTATAAAGTAACAGATTAGGTAAAAATAAAGGCATATTTCATTAACATTAAAACTGATTACAATAAGGTAAAAGTAAGAGTACAATAAGTTTGAAAAGTCACACTACTTAAGCTTAAATTTTAAAAGCTAAAAATTACAATTTAACTAAAAACTTTTTAAAAGCTAAAAAAAACTAGATATCGTGTGTGTGAATGTGAGGGGCTATTTATAGCCATCAGGAGATGCTTCTAGGCCTTGGAGGTTGGTAGATGCTCCTATAAATCCCTACCCTTGAATCTTGCCAATCATTAGATCTCTATCTTAAGCCGTTGGATCACTTTGGTGAGCACACGGATTGCCAACGTGGCATTCCGTGTGTCAGAGCCATTGTGCTTCTTTTTCAAGCCTTTTAGTGCAAAAATCTAGCCCTTGGTGTGTTTCCTTGCATCCGCGTGGCATTCTCCTTGTGGGTTTCCACCAATGGGAGCGTTTGGTGATGTATAACTCTGCCAAGGTGTCCTTTATCACTTGAATTACATGGCCACGTAGTCAATTTTCATTTGCCATTTGGTTTTGAACTCGAGGTAAATTGGAGAAGACGGTGAACAGTGGTAACAATATTTCTCGCGTGAAAAACTTGTATAAAAGGGGTGTTTGACTTTTTGACCCGGGTTATAACTTGTTTGACCTTGGGTTTATAAAGGTTTTGGGCCACGAGTAAGGGTGTTGGGCTTAGGTTTATATAAGAGATTAACGGTGTTAAAAACTTCAAAAATATGGATGTTAAACCCCACGTTAGGTTAAGGGTGGCCCTTTTTGCAAGTTGGTTTTCTTGAGGACTGTTTTTGAGGAAATTTGGTTGGGTTGTGGTTCTTTTTGTGGTTGACCACTGATTTGTTAAAATTTAATTAAACTATATATATAATATATAATAAAATATAAAATATATATAAGTCTAAAAAAACAACAAATCAATGAAACCAGGAGCAGTATAGACTATTCCCGGGTCGTTAATCCCCAATGAGGCTGTGCTGGAAAATCGATACAGTCGGAAGATTTGAGTTTGAAGGAGAGAATTGATTTGAGAGTGTGGAAAGTTAAATTAAGCAATAACAAACAAAATGGTTTAAGAAAACCTAAAAATGTATGAAATTAAGCTAGAAAACGAGAGCACGGACCACCCGAACAATGGGGGAAAAAACTAAAATCTTTAAAAATTAACCCTTCCCCTACGAAGAAATTTTTTTGTTCTCAACTATCTAGGGAACAAATAACGAAGAATGAAAAAGATAGACTGAAAACGGAGGTCTTCGGAGGTCGTTTGACCCAAAAACGAGTCAAGACAAAAAACCGCACCCGAGCCCGTTCTTTAAAAATCAAAAAGTTATAAAAATGACCCTACGAAAATTTTTATATTTTTCCTACAAACTATATGACTAAAGAAAATTTTCTAAAAAAGAAAAATATTTTTTTGATAATTTTTGTATTTTTTATGAATTTTTTTAAACGTTTTAACCCTAAAAAAAAAAAAAAAAAAAATATTAAATTATAAAAAATACTAAATGACTTTGAAAAATTCTGAAAATTTTACTAAAAATACTAGACACTATGATTATCTACGAAAAAAAGAAACTAAAAAGTTGTTATAATAAGCCGCAAATAAGTTGTAAACAGATTATTACTTAAAAGAGGAAAATGGCCCTTAAATATCTAAGCCCTTGGGACACTAACGTAAAAGTCCCAAGGGCGCAGCGGTAAGTGGTGTGTGTAAAAGGGGAATGTATCGAGGGTAGAGGCCCGGGTTCGAGTCTTGCTCACCCGGGTCACTCCTTGTCTTTCCTTTTTTTTTCGAAAAACTTTGTGAACCAAAGTTGTTAAGCTTATTGAGCTTAATAACTTTCAAAACTACAACTTTTTGTAAAAAAGCTAAGAATAAGCTAAAAATGAGCTTTTAAAAACGACAGAAGCTGAATGAATTGAGCTTAAAGGGCTTTAAATTGGATTAAGCTTGGACACTTGAGACACTTAATCAAAAAAACTTAGCTAAATAAGCTAAGGAGGGGCTAAACTAACCTAAATAAGCACTAAAGGGCTAAATGTAATCACTAAATAAGCTAGAAAAAGCTACACTAGACAGAAACTGAAATTGAGCTTAAGGGCAAAAAGGCTTTGTCATTTGGACAGTTAACACTTAAATAAGCAAAGGAAATGGGAAATAAGCAAAATAACTTAACACACTAACCTAATAAGCCACTAGGAACAATAATAAGCAATTGAGTTAAGCTCAATAAAACTAGAAATGGGAAAAAAATTCAAAAAAAAATTAAAAAAAAAAAAATAATGATAAAAATTAAAACAAAAAAAAAAAGTATAAAATCAAAAAAAATAAAATATAATAAAAAAAAACTAAAATAATAAACATATATAATCAAAAAAATAAAAAATAAAAAAATAAATCTAAAGATAAATACTCGCCTTAAAAATATAGCAAAAAGAATATTAAAATAAAAAATAAAAAATATAAAAAATTCACTAATACATAATTAAAAAAAAAAAAAATAAGAAGTTTCTATACTTTAAGCTAACGCAAAACAGTTAAAGGGGCAACTTTGAGCTTAAAAACAAGCTATTAAAAAGGGTCTTTTTAAGGTTGAAAAAAGAGGGCTTATCAAAGAGCTTATGGGCTCTTAAGATAAGCCAAAAGCTAGGGCTTAAGTACACTAAAAAGCTAGAATGGTGGGCTTAAAGTTGGCCCCTTAGCACCAGGGTAAAATTAGTCAAGGACAAGAGCTTAATTTGACAGCTTATTTTAAGCTGTCAAATAAGCTTAAAATGAAAAACCAAATGAAAACAGATGAAAAAGGGTTTAAAGTGAGCTTATGCTCAAAAGCTAGGCTTCTAAAAACATTTAAAACATGCTGAATTTGGTTCTTGAAAAAGGGCTTTTTGCTTAAAAAATTTGACACTTATCTTTTTGACAGCTTTGACTCAAAAAGTCAAAGGACACAAAGCTTTTGTTTACACCTTGTTTAGACACACAATGCACTCTTTTTAAAACTAAAACCCAAGATTCCAAGTGCTTGTCCAAATAAGCACTTGTAGCTTTTTTTTAAAACCACAGTTTGAAAAGGACAATTGTAAAAACTTAAAAAACAGGATTTGACTAAAAATTTTGGTAAAACAGACTCAAACAAGCTTAAATTCTTAAGCTAATTCTACCCATGTAACCCCAACCCATACCAAACCATGTTTTGACCCGTTTTTACACTTAACCCAAACACCCCTTTATATTTTAAAAGTGATTTAAAAACACACAAGAACTGTTTTAAACTTAAAATTTTTAAAGACTACTAATAATTAAGCAATATTAAGCAATATTAAGCAATAAAATCATGAAAAGCTAAACAAATAAGCACTTGTAAAGGCTAATAAGCTAGAACAGTACTTAAGCTATTTTAGACAGTTTTTGATCAAATTGCATAAAATGAATGAAAAGACACTCAACAGGCATACTTTAGCTAAATAAAACACTAAAAAATTAAAATGGGCCCAACCCAAATAAAAAAAACTGTAATAGCTAAAAATAAATTAAGCTAATAAGATTGCTACAGTAAATTTAAGGCAAAAATTTAAAAAGGGATATACCTTTAATCCTTTGTCAAAACAGGATTTTTGTAACCTATTAAGCTTAAAACCCTACACAAAGCTTATAAGCAAGCTTGAAACTAAAGTAACCAATGAGCCATACCGAATTGCTCATTCATCCATTTGCTTTATCCAACAGTAACTTTTCTTGAATTTTTCTTTATAACTTCGTGTTTCAATTATAAAACAGGTTATAGAGAGTACTTAAGTGAAAGCTTAAAGGTTTTAAAGAGACAATTGTAACTTAGAACACAAATATAAAACTTAACTTAACTGAATTTTCATTAAAAAAGTGAAGTACAAGTACATTGAAGAATTAAACTGAAAACTTAATACACTAAAACTTTTAAACACTAAAAACTACTTTTTTGCCACAATGGGCTTACAAAGCTTAAATAGGAAAACAAAACGAGCTAGGGTTCCTCCTTTTTTCTTCTTGTCTTCTTGCTGGTGTGCTTTCTTGTAGACACACAAACACCTTGTGTTTGTTGTGAGAGTGCAAAGAACAAAACAAATCCCTTGGGGGCCCTATTTCTCTTGGTGCCCAAGTCGAAGTTTTTCAACCCTTGATGATTTTGGTGGGTTTATGGATTGCCAACATGGCAAACCCATGTGGGGGTGTGGGGTTATGGATGGTGAAAGATTTGGATGTATGTTGGAGGTCAACGAGGTGACAGGTTGTGGGGTATGGGTTTTGGAGGGAAGGAATGAAGGAGATATACAGTGTTTCAAAGCTTGGGGTGAAGGTTTGTGGTTTTGGCAAGAATAGCCCCTCATGGTGTATATAGTTATTGCACCACGTCCTTGTGGTGTTAAAAGTTTGGGACTTGGCAAGAACACCCCCTGAGGGTTATATATCCAATTGCACCACAAGTCCTTGCGATTTGTAACTCTTTTACTTTGGAGCTTTCCCTTGTGGTTTAACTTTAGGGTACTTGGAGTTTGGGTCCTTCTTTCTTCTCTTCTTTCTCTCTTTAAATAAGTTTAGGGATCTTAACAAATTAACCTCAAACTTAGTTTCTCTGTCTTTGTGCTTCGGGGTTGAATTGGGGTTGGACTTAGTTGTTGACTTTTTTTTTTCAACTTTGGGCTTGATTTGACTGTGTCTTCTCACGCTTTCCATTCGTGTCCGGTTTTGCTCGTTTTTGCTTCGTTTTTTCGGTTCCTTTTCTTAGATATCCGGTCCTGCACAACATATATTAGCAAATTCAAGAATCTATTTGGCATTTTATCCTCGTCCGTTTTTGGTTATTTTAGCTCGTTTTTAAAGGTAAAAGGTATGTGTAATTAAACACATACCAAAATCCCCCATACTAAGGTATTGCCGTGTCCTCACGCAATGCTATGAATTAAGCATTTCGAAAACTAAGAATCTTGAACACCCTCGACTAATAACTTGGAAAAGTAGCTAAGTGTTCATCGAGGAAGTTAAAGACTCATAAGTTTTGAAAATCCCCGCCTTTACCAATTTTTTTATATGTACACCTATTCTACCATCTTTTTGTATTTTTTTCATTTTTTCAATTATATCAGCTTAAATAGTTGATTTGACGTTTCGTATTTAATATACTTTAAGGGATCATAGAACAAGATGCATTTCGATCCGAGAATGCCCCCAAAAAGGATAAATTCATCGTTCCTGACTTTTCACTTATTCCAAACCAAGCTTAAAACAAAATCACTGTTAATTATGAGTTGAGATGCTAACACTACTCATATTTACAATTTGTAAACTTTCCACTCTCGACAATTTACATCTTTAATGTGTGTGTGCTATTTTGAATTTCAACCATGGAATCATCATGTTTGCAATATTCTTGTTTCTACGTTCCACCGAGAATAATGAGTGTGATGCGAGATCATCCTTGTAGCGACTTCGTCTCTGGCACATCCAACTTGCGGTTAAGTGACCAGGTTTTGACACCACAGAGACTAGTATCGGGACTCACGGACCTTAGGTTTCAAAAACTCTCAGGTTATCCGCAAAGCCATAGCTTTTATTAAAATATAATAGCTAAAAGTTCAAAAGCTATTTGAATTTTTACAAAAAGAGATTTTTATTTCCAACTTAATATTAAACATTTACGCAATTGTAACCCTCGACCTTTTAGAAGGCTGCAACATCGGTTGTGAGCCGGCAAGATGCAGCAAACTTTTATCAGTCTCGGATAATTATTCTTACTATGGGTTTTCTTTAGAAGGCTGTAACATCGGTTGTGAGCCGGCAAGATACAGGGCAAACTTTTATCAACTCCACAGTTATGATATTTTTGCATTTTTCATCATTTTGTTTTATATTGGGAGAAAACGTCCTTTTTGATAAAATTCAAGTATATATTTGACTAAGTCTAAGTTTTTGCTATATACTACATAAAAATTATTGATTAAGGATTAATTTCAAAAGTAGCACGTATACTTAATGGTTAGAATTTAATGGGAGAAAAAGGCGACAGATTGCACTCATGAGCTCTTTAAGATTTCCAATATCCTTGTTTTGCTACAAATCATAGTTAACACTTATCATTTTTCATTCTTCGCGAATATTCGCGACGCTTAGTCTAAAAGTTAAGGAACAAGCTAGAGCTCAACACGCTCGATCGAGTCAAAATTTATTCTTATTCTACCCAGCAGGAAAGTCAAAATTGTGACAAAACACTTATTTTATTTTTGAAAATTTTTTAAATTTTTTCATTTTTTTGAAATTTTGGTGGTAAAAACGGGATTACGTGATAACAACGGCTGCAGGCACAATCAAATCGAAGATCCCCCCATACTAGAATGAAACATTGTCCTCAATGTTTTACGAAGGGTTTCTACGTAAATCCTAAGCCGTTTATGAAGTATGCTTAAAGATAAACGTTAGTCGATAAGATTAGGATATCGGGATTCCCAAATGAAGCTGAGGATTGTGAAGCTCTTGTGATCGAAGGACAAATAGCACGAGAGGCTTCAAAAATCCGGGACATCCTGGACAATACAGCACAAAACACAACACACGGAAAAGGAAAGAGGCAAGCCTCTCACAACAATTAAACACTTATTCATTACTACGCTAGCATACTACTACTTACGATATATAGGATAAACCATAGGTGCCTCCACGAAGCGCTTGTTTAGGGTCACTAAGCTTGACCCAATTCCCTGAATTCAGTTGTCCTTAGGGAATGTTTGGAGGTCAGGATACCCATAGCAGGGATATAACTCCAAAAATAGTGCTTGAGACGATGACATTTACTTTGAAGTTTGGCCGGAGTTTGAGATAACTCAAACGGTTGCCATATGGAAAGACGTTGAACAATGGTAAATGGTTGATAGTCCTGACAATGGGATTTCAAATTTTGTCGTGAGAAAATTTTCAATCTTGAAGTTAAAGAGGAGGACTTGATACCGACGTTGAAAACGCGGTTTTTGATCTTTGCGTCATGAATCCTCTTAGTTTTCTCTTTGTAGATCAAAGAATTTTCGTAGGCTTGATCACGCAGTTCACTTAATTCATTGAGTTGAACTTTGCGTTGATCACCCGCTGTTTGGAGATCAAAGTTTGCATGTTTAAGGGCCCAGTAAGCTTTGTGCTCCAACTCAATCGGCAGATGACATGCCTTTCCATATACAAGCTTGTACGGAGTGCACCCGATGGGTGTTTTGTACGCTGTACGGAAGGCCCAGAGAGCGTCATCCAGTTTGTCCGACCAAGAGGCACGATTTTCGCCCACTGTCCTTTCAAGAATTCTTTTTAAACCACGATTCGATACTTCAACCTGCCCACTTGTCTGGGGGTGATACGCGGTGGAGAGACGATGAGTGACTCCATATTTAAGCATGACCTTTGCAAACTGGTCATTGCAAAAATGTGTTCCACGATCACTGATGATGGCACGAGGGGCACCAAATCTGGCAAAGAGAGATTTAAGAAATTTGCAAACTACTCGGGCGTCGTTGGTGGGGAGCGCCTTTGCTTCAACCCATTTTGACAGATAGTCGACCGCCACAAGTATGTATTTGTTGCCTCTAGAAGATGGGAAGGGTCCCATGAAGTCGATGCCCCAAACGTCAAAGATTTCACAAACTTGGATGGAATTTTGAGGCATCTCATCCCTTTGTGAAATTTTTCCTTGTCGTTGGCACGAGTC